>JBAMIH010000196.1:0-37500 GCA_038501795.1 Pseudopleuronectes americanus
AAAACACACAAACAAAAACAACAACAAAACAAAAAAAAACAAACAAAACAAACAAAACAACACAAAACAAACAACAAAAAACAAACAAAACAAACACAAAACAAAACAAACAAAACAAACAAAAACAACAAACAACAACAAAACAAACAACAAAAACACAACAACAAAACAAAACAAAAACAACAAACAAAACAACAACAAACAAAAAAAACAAACAAACAAAAAACACAAAAAACAAACAAAAACACAAAAACAAACAAACAAAAAAACACAAACAACAAAAAACAAACAAAACAAACAACAAAACAACAAAAAAAAACAAACAAAAACAACACAAACAACAAACACAAAACACAACAAACAAAACAAAAACAACAACACAACAAAACAAAAACAAACAAACAAACAAAAAACAACAACAAAACAAACAAAACAAACAACAAACAACACAAAACAAAAAAAACAACAAAAAACAAAACAAACAACAAACAAAAAACAAAAAACAAACAAAACAACACAAACAACAAACAAACAACAAAAACAACAAAAAACAAAACAAAACAACACAAACAAAAAACAAAAACAAAACAAACAAAAAAACAAACAAAAAACACAAAAAACAACACAAAAACAAAAACAAACAAACAAACACAAAAAACAACACAAACAACAACAAAAACAAAACAACAAACACAAAAAACAAAACAAAACAAACAAAAAACAACACAAAAACAACAAAACAACAAACAAAACAAACAAAAAACAACAACAAAAACAACAAAAACAAAAAACAACAACACAAAACAACAAAAACAAACAAAAACACAACAAACAACAAAAAAAACAAAAACAAAACACAAAAAACAACACAAAAAAACAAACAAACAAAAACAAACAAAACACAAAACAAAACAAAAAACAAACAAAAAACAAAAAACAAACAAAAAACAAAACAACAAACAACAAAAAAACCAAACAAAAAAACAAAAAACAAAACAACACAAACAACAAAAAACAAACAAAAACAAACAAAAACAAAAACAAAACAAACAAAAAACAAAAACAACAAACAACAAAACAACAAACAAAAACAAACACAACAAAAAAAACACAAAACAACAAAACAAAAACAAAAACAACAAAACAAAACAAAAACACAAAAAACAACACAAACACAAAAAACAAAAAACAAAACAAAACAACAAACAAAAAAACAACAAACAAAAACAAAACAAAAAAACAACAAAACACAAAACAAAAAACAAAACAACAACAAACAACAAAACACAAACACAAAAACAAAAAACAACAAAACACAACAAAACAACAAACAAAACAACAAAAAACAACAAAAAACACAACAACAAAAAACAACAAAAAACAACAAAAAACAAAAACAAACAAAAAAAAACAACAAAACAACAACAAACAACAAAAAACAAACAACAAACACAAAAAACACACAAAACAACAAAAACAAAAAAACAACAAAACAAACAAAAAACAAAAAACAAAAACAAACAAAAAAAACACAAACAAAACAAACACAAAAAAACAACAAACAACAAAAAACAACACAAAACAAACAACAAAACAAAAACAAAACAAACAAAACAACAACAAACAAACAAACAACACAAAAAAAACAACAACAAACAAAACAAAAAACAAAAACACAACAAAAAACAACAAAACAAAAACAAACAAACACACAAAAAACAAAAAACAACACAAAACAAAACAAAAACAAAACAAACAACAACAAAACAACAAACAACAAAAACACAACACAACAAAACAAAAACAAAAAACAAACAAAAAAACACAACAAAACAAAACACAAACAAAAACAACAAAAAACAACAAACAAACAAAAAAAACAACACAAACAACAAAAACAACAAACAAAAACAAACAAAACAACAAACACAAAAAACAAACAAAAAACAAAACAAAACAAAACAAAACAAAAACAAACAAACAACAAACAACAAACAAAAAACACAAACAAAAACAACAAAAAAAACAAACACAAACAAAAAACACAAAACAAAACAAAACAAACAAACAACAAAAAAACAAAACAACACAAAAACAAACAAAACAAACAACAAAACAAAACAAAACAAACAAAACAACAAACAAACAAAAAACACAAAACACAAACAAAAAACAAAAAAACAACACAACAAAACAACAAAAAACAAACAAAAAACAACAAAAACAACAACACAAAAAACAAACAACAAACAAACAACAAAAAAACAACAAAAACAAAAACAAACACAAAACAAACAAAAACAAACAAAAAACAAAAACACAAAACAAAACAAACACAAACAAAAAACAAAACACCAAACAACACAAAAAAACAAACAAACAAAAACAAACAAAACAACAAACAAAACAAACACAAAAAAACAACACAAAAACAAAACAAAACAAAAACAAACAAAACAAACAAAAAACAAAAACAACAAACAAAACAACAAAAACAAAACAAAAAAACAAACAAAACAAACAAACAAAAAAACACAAAACAAACAAAAAAACAAAAACACAAAACAAAAACAAACAAACAACAAAACACACAAAAAACAAAACAAACAAAACAAACAAAAACAAAAACAACAAAAACAAAACACAAAAAACAAACACAAACACAACAAAACAAACAAAACAAACACAAAAAACAACACAAAACAAACAAACAAACAACAAAAACAAAACAAACAAAACAACAAAACAACAAAAAACAACAAACAAAACAAACAAAAAACACAAACAACAAAAACAAAAAACACAAACAAAACAAAACACAAACAACAAAACACAACAAAAAAACAAAAAACAAAACAAAACAACAAACAACAACAAAACACAAAAACAAACAAAACAAAACAACAACAAAACAAACAAAACAACAAAAACACAACAAAACAACAAAAACAAACAAAACAACAAAACAACAAACAAACACAAACAAACAAAACAAAAACAACAAACAAAACACAACAAAAAAACAAACAAACAAACACAAAACAAAAAAAACAACAAACACAACAAAAAAACAAACAAAAAACAAAACAACAAACAAAAACAACAAAAACAACAAACAAACAAAACAAAAAAAAACAACAACAAAAACACAACAAAAAACAAACAACAAAAAACAACAAAACACAAAACAACAACAAAAACACAACAAAAAACAAAACAAAAACAAACAAAACACAACAAAAACAAAAAAACAACAAACACAACACAAAAAACAACAAAAAACAAACAACAAAAAACAAAACAACAAAAACAAACACAAAACAAACAAAAAAAACACAACAAAAACACAAAACAACAAACAAACACAAAAACAACAAAAAAAAACAAAACAAACAACAAAAAACAAACAACAAAACAAACAAAAAAAACACAAACAAACAAACAAACAAAACACAAAAAACACAAAAACAAACACAACAAAAAAACAAAAAACAAAAAAACACAAAAAACAAAACAACAAAAACAAAAACAACAAACAAAACACAAAAACAAAAACAAAACAACAAACAACAAAACAAACAACAACAAAAAACAACAACAAAACAAAACAAAACAACAAAAAACAACAAACAAAACAAACAAAACAACAAACAACAAAACACAAACAAAAAACAACAAAACAAAACACAAACAAAAAAACAAACACAAAAACAAACAACCAAAAACAAACAAAACAAACAAACAAAAAACAACAAACAAACAAAAACAAAAAACACAAACAAAAACAAAACAACAAAAACAAAAACAAAACAAAAACAACACAAAAACAAAAACACAAAACAAACAAAACAACAAACAAACAACAAAACAACAAAAACAAACAACAACAAAAACAAACAACAAACAACAAAACAAACAAAAACAAACAAACAAAACACAAAACAACAAACAAACAAAAACAACAAACAAAAAAACAACAAACAAAAACACAAAAAAACAAAACAACAAACAACAAAAAACAACAAACAAAAAACAAAACAAAACACAACAAAACAAACAACAAAACAAAAAACAAAAAACAAAAAAACACAAAAACACAAAACAAACAAACACAAACAAAACAAAAAACAAAACAAACAACAAAACAAACACAAAAAACAACACAACAAAAACAAAAAAACAACAACACACAAACAAAACAAACAAAAAAAACACAAACAAAAACAAACAAAACAACAAACAAAAACAACAAAAACAAAACAAAACAAACAAAAACAAAACAAACAAACAAAAAACAACAAAAACAAAACAACAAACAAAACAACAAACAAAAAAACAAAACACAAACAAAAAACAAACAACACAAAAACAAACAACAAAACAAAACACAAAAAAACAACACAAAAACAAAACAACAACACAAAAAAACAAACACAAAACAAAACAAACAAACACAAAAAACAACAAACACAAAACAAAACAACAAAACACAAAAAACACAACAAACAAAAACAAAAAACACAAACACAAAAAACAAACACACAAACAAAAACAAAAACAACAAAAAACAAACAAAACAACAAAACACAAAAAAACAACAAACAACAAAAACAAAAAAAAACAAAACAAAACAAACACAAAACAAAAACAAACAACACAAAACAAAACAACAAAAAACAAAAACACAACAACAAAAAACAAAAACACAACACAACAAAAACAAACAACAACAAAACAACAAAACAAAACAACACAAACAAAAACAAACACAACAAAAACAAACAACAAAAAACAAAACAAACACAAAACAAAACAACAACAAAAACAAACAAACAAAAAACACAAAAACAAAACAAACAAAAACAACAAAACAAAACAACAAAACAAAACAAAACAAAAACAAACAACAAACAACAAACACAAAACAACAAACAACAAAACAAACAAAACAAAAAACAAAAACAAACAACACAAAACAACAAACAAAAAACAACAAACAAACAACAAACAAAAAACAACAAACAAAACAACAAACAACAAAACAAAACAAACAACAAAAACAAACAAAACAACAACAAAACAAAACACAACACAAAAAACAACAAAAACAAACAACAAAAACAAAACAAAAACACAACACAAACACAAAACAACAAAAAAACAAACAAAACACAACAAAACAACAACAAACAAACACAACAAAACAACAACAAAAACAAACAACAAAAACAACAAACAAAACACAAACAAAACAAAAACAAACAACAACAAAACAACAAAAAAACAACAAAACAAACAAAAACACAACAACAAAACAAAACAAACAAACAAAAACAAACACAACAAAAAACAAACACAACAAACAAAAAACAACACAAAAACAAAACAAACAAAAAACAAAACAACACAAACAAAAACAACAAAAAACAAAACAAACACAACAAAACAAACAAACAACACAACAAAACACAAAACAACAAAACAAAAAACAAACAAAAACAAAACAAACAACAAAACAACAAACACAACACAAAAACAAAAACAACACAAAACAAAAAACAAACAAACAAAAAACAAAACACAAAAACAAAACACAAAAACAAAAAACAAACAAACAAAAAAACAAACAACACAAAACAACAAAAAAACAAACAAAACAAAAACAAAACAACAAAAACACAAAAAACAAACAACAAAACAAAACACAAACAACAAAAACAAACAACAAAAAACAAAACAAAAAAACACAAACAAACAACAAAACAAACAACAAAAACAAACAAACAACACAAAAAACAAAAAAAAACAAAACAAAAACAACAACAAACAAAACAACACAAAAAACACAAACAAAAAACAAACAAACAAAAACAAAAACAACAAAAACAAACAACAACAAACAAAAAAACAAAAACAACAAACAAAACAACAAAAACAACACAAACAAACAACAAAAACAAACAAAACAACAAACAAAACAAAACAAAACACAACACAAAACAAAAACAAAACAAAACACAAACAAAACACAAAACAAACAAACAAAACAACAACAAAACAACACAAAACAACAAAAAAACAAAACAAAACACAACAAAACAAAACACAAAACAAAACAACACAAAACAAACAACACAAAAACAACAAACAACAAAACAACAAAAACAAACAAAACAAAACACAACAACACAAAAAAACAAAACAAACAAACAAAACAAACAAAACAAAAACAAACAACAAACAAACAAAACAAAACAAAAACACAACACAAACAAAACAAAAAACAACAAAACACAAAACAACAAAAACAAACAAAACACAAAAAACAACAAAAAACAAACAACAAAAAACACAAAAACAAACAAAAAACAAAAACAACAAAAAAACACAAAAAACAACAACAAACAAAAACACAAAAAAACAAACAACAAAAAACAAAAACAACAAACAAAACACACAAACAAACAAAAAACAAACAAAAAACAACAAAAAACACAAAACAAAACACAACAAAACAAAAAACAAAAAACAAACAAACAAAAACAACAAAAACAAAAAACAACAAACACAAAACAAAAACAACAAAACAAAAACAACAAACAAAAACAAACAAAACAAAAAACAAACACAAACAAAAAACAAAAACAAAACACACAACACAAAAACAAAAAACACAAACAAAAACAACAAAACAAAACACAAAACAAACAAAAAACACAAACAAAAAACAAAACAACACAAAACAAAACAAACAACAACAAAACAACAAAACAAAAAAACAAAACAAACAACAAACAAAAACAACAACAAAAAAAACAAAAACAAACAACAAAAACAAAACAAAAACAAAAAACAAAACAACAACACAAAAAACACAACAAACACAAACAAAAACAAACAAAACAAACAAAACAAAACAAAAACAACAACAAAAACAAAAAAACACAAACAACAAAAACAACAAAAAAACAAACAACAAAACAAAAACACAAAACAAACAAAACAAAACAAACAAAAACAACAACAAAAAACAAAACAACAACAAAAAAACAAACAACAAACACAACAAAACAAAACAAAACAAAAAACAAAACAAACAAACAAAACAAACAAAAACAAAAACAACAACAAAAAACAAACACAAAACAAAACAACAAACAAACACAAAACAACAAACAAAAACAAACACAAAACAAAAACAAAAAAACAAACACAAACAAAACAACAAAACAACACAAAACAAACAACAACAAAACAAAAACAAACAACAAACAAAAAAACAAACAAAACAAAAACACAAAACAAAAAAACAAACAAAAAAACAACAAAACACAAACAAAAAAACAAAAACAAACAAAAACAAACAAAAAACAAACAACACAACAACACAAAACAAACAACAAAACAAACAAACACAAAACAAACAACAAAAACAACAAACAAAAACAACAAAACAAACAAAACAACAAAACAAAAACACAAAACAAAACAAACACACAACAAACAAAAACAACAACAAAACAAAAACACACAAACAAAACAAAACACAAAAAAACAAAAACAAAAAACACAAAACAAAACAAAAAACAACAAACACAAACAAACAAAAAACAAACAACAAAACAACACAAAACAAACAAAAACAAAAAAACAAAAACAAACAAACACAAAACAAACAAAAACAACAAACAACAAACACAAACACAAAAACAACAAAAACACAAAACAACAAAACAAAACAAAAACAACACAAAACAACAAAACAACAAAAAACAAACAAACAAAACAAAACAAACAAAAACAACAAAAAACAACAAAAACAAAACAAACAACAAAAACAACAACAAAAAAACACAAACAAAACAACAAAAACAAAACACAAACAAACAAACAACAAAACAAAAAACACAAAAACAAACAACAAAAAACAAAAAACAAAAAACAAACAAACAAACAACAAAACAAAAAACAAACAAAAACAAAAACAACAAACAAACAAAAAACAACACAAAACAAAAACAACAACAAAACAAAAAAACACAACAACAAAACACAACAAACAAAAACAAACAAAAAAAAACACAAACAAAACAACAAAAACAAACAAAAACAACAACAAAAAACAAAACAAACAAACAAAAAACAACAAAAAACACAAACAAAAAAAAACAAAAACAAAACAAAACAAAACAAAAACAAACAAAACAACAAAAACAAACAACAAACAAAAACACAAACAAACAAAAACAAAAACAAAACACAACAAACAAAACAACAAACACAAAAACAACAAAACAAAAAACAACAAAAAAAAACAAAAAAACAAAAAACAACAAAACAAACAACAAAACAAAACAAAAACACAAAAAACAAAACAACAACAAAACAAACAAAAACAAAAAAAACACAAAAAAACAAACAAAACAAAACAAAAAACACAAACAAAAACAAACAACAAAACAAACAAAAAACAACAAAAAAAAACACAAACAAAAACAACAAAACAACAAACACAAAAACAACAAAAACAAAACAAAACAAAACAAAACAAACAAAACACAACACAAAAAAACAAAACAAACAAAACAAACAACAAAACAAAAAACAAAACAACAAACAAACAAAAAACACAAAACAACAAAACAAAACAAAACAACAAACAAAACAAACAACAAAAAAAACAAAAAACAAAACAAAACACAAAACAAAAACAAACAAACAAACAACAAAACACCTAACAAATGCAAAAACAAAAAACAATCAACCAGACAAAAACACAAAAAAAACAACAAATATCAACACAAAAACAACAGAAAAACAATAAAAACCACAACAACTAAACAAAACAAAACAAAAACAAAACAACACAAAACACAAAAAAACAACCAAAAAACACACAAAAAAAACAACAACAACACAAACAGAAACAACAACTACCAAACAACAAAACAAACAACAAAACATACAAAAACAAACAGAAAATCACACACCACAATTACAAACACACCACACACAACAAAATACACAAACCCACACCAACACAAAAACCACACAACAAAAGCAAAAAAACAAAAACACCAAAACTAAAAACACAAACAACACAAACAACAAACAAAACAACAACCAACAAAAAACACAAACACCAACAACAACACACCAAACAACAAAACACACACACTAACAACAACACAAAACACCAAAAAAACAAAATCAACAAAACAAAACACAACAACACAAAACATCAACACAACAAACAAAAACACAATCAAAAACACCATCCAAAACAAAACACACACACAACACACAAACAAACAAACAACAACAAATCAACAAAACAAAACAAACACACACACAAAAAAACAACAACACAACACCAACACAAACCCATCAACACAACACAACAAACAAACAATCAAACACAACACAACAAAACAAAACACAAACCAAAACACACACAACAACAACAAACCAAAAACCACAACAAAACACACAACAAACATCCCAAAACAATCAAAAAACAACACAACAATCAAAACAAAACAAAAACAAAAAAAACAAACAACCAAAACAAACACAACAAACACAAACACAACAAACAAACTACACAAAAACACACAAAACCACAACAACACAAACCAAACCCAACACAACACAACACAACACAAAAACAATCACACACAAAAAACACACAAAACAAAACACACAACAACAAAACACACAAAAAAAACACAAAAACACAACACACAACCAACAAACAACAAACAACAAAACAACACAACACAACACAAACAATCAACACAAAATACAAACACACACACAAACAAAACACACAACAACAAACAACAACACACACAAAACAAACACAAACACACAAACAACAACATAACAAAACAAACAATACCAATCAACACCAACACACACAAAACATCAACAACACACAACACACACACAAACAACACACAACACAACAAAACAACACCAACACACCAATCAACAAACACACCAATCAACACACAAAAAAACAACAACAAACAACACACAACACACATACAACACAAAAACAAAAAAACAAACAACAAAAACACACACACACAAAAAACCAAACAACACAAAAACAACACAAAAAAATAAACAACACAAAACACACACAATCAACAAAAACACAAAACAACAAAACACACACACACAACAAAAACAAACACACAACAAACACAAAAAACAAAAAAACACACAACCACAACAAAACACACACACATAACACACAAAAAATACACAACACACAAACAAACACAAACACAAACCAACAAAACAACAAACAAAAAACAACAACAAAACAACATCAACCAAAAAACACAAACAAACAAAAAAACAAAAAAACACAAACACAAACACAAACAAACAACAAACACAACAAAACACAAAAAAACACACAAAACAAAACAACACAACAACACACAAAAAAAAACACACCCACACAAACAAACAAACACACAACAACAACACAAACAACAAACACACAACCACAACAAAAACAACAAAAACAAAAACACAAACACAAAAAACAAAGAAACACAAACACACAACACAACACAAAACACAAAACAAACAAAAAAAACAAACAACAAACACAACAAAACACAAACAACAACAACACACAAACAAAACACAAAACAACAAAACAAACAAAACAACACAACAAAAACAACAAAACACAAACACAACACAAAAAACAACACACAAAACATACAAAAAACACAAACACCAAACACAACAACACAAACAAACACACACAAAACAAACAAAAAACAACAACACAAAAACACAACAACAAACACAACAAAACAACAACACAAAACAACAAACACAACAAAACAAAACACAACACAAAACAACAACAACACAAAACAAACAAAACAAAACAAACACACAAACACACAAAAAAACAAAACAAACCAACAAAACAAACAACAAACAAACACAAACACAACCAACAAAACACACAACAAAAACTCAACAAAACAACAAACAAACAAAAAAAACAACCACAACAAAACACAATAAACACCAAAACAAACAAACACAACACACAACACCAAAAAACAAAACAACAAACAAACACAAACACAAAAAACAAACAAACACAAACAAACAAACAAACAACAACAAACAAACACAACCACACACAACAAAAACAACAAAACAAAAAAACAACAAACAAAAACAACACAACACACAAACACACAAAAAAACACAAACAAACACAAACAAACCAAACAAACAACACACAACACAAAACAACAAAACAACAAACAAAAACAAAACAACCAAAACAACACAAAAAAACAAAACAACAAACAAAACACAACAAAAACACACAAACAAACAACAAAAACCACACACAACACAAACAAAACAAACACACAACAAAACAAACACAAAAAAACAACAACAAACACAACAAAAAACAAAACAAACAAAAACAACACAACAATAACAAACAACAACAACAAACAACAACACAAAAAACAAAAAATAACAACACAACAAACAACAACAAAACACAACACAACAAAACACAAACAAAAACAACAAAACAAAAAAAAACAAACAAACAATACAAACACAACAAACACAAAAACACAAACAAACAAACAAAACAACACACAAACACAAAAACAACAACAACAAAAAACACAAAACAAAAACAACACAACACAAACACACAACACAAACAACAACACAAAAAAACAAACACAAACAACACAAAACAAAAACAACAACACACACAAAACAAAACAAAACACAAAACACAACAAACACACACAACCAAACAACAAAGAAACAAACCAAACACAAAAACAATCAACAACACAAAAACAAACACAAAACACAACAAAAACACACAACACAAAACCAACCAAAAACAACAAACACAAACAACAAAAAACAAACAACACACAAACACAAAAACAAAACAAAACACAAAACACACACACAACAAACAACAAACACAAAACAAAACACAACAACACAACACAACAAACACAACACAAAACAACAAACACAACAACACACAAACAAAAAAACACACAAACAACAAAAACAAAACAAACAAAAAACACAAACAAACAAACACAACAAACACACAACAAAAACAAACCAACAAAAACACAACAACCACAAAACAACAACAACAAATCACAAAAACAAAACAAACACACACAAAAACACAAAAACACAAAACAACAACAATACACACAAACAAACAAACACAACACAAAACAACAAAACAAAAACACACAAAACAACACAACCAACAAACACAAAACACAACATCAACAACAACACAAACACAAAAAACAAAACACAAAAAACAACAACACAACACAAATACAAACACAAACAACAACACAACAAAACACAAACACAAACAAAAAACCCACAACAAAAACACAAACACACAACAAACAAAACACAAAAAAAAACACACAACAAACAACAACAAAACAAACAACAAAAACAACAAACAACACAACAAACAAAAAAACAACAAACACAACAACAAACAAAACACAACAACAAACACAACAAAACACAACACAAAACAAACACAAACAACACCAACAAACACAAACAACAACACAAACAAAACAAAACAACAAACCAAACAACAACACAACACACAAACAACAAAAACATCACAACAACAAAACAAACACAAACATACAACAAACAAACACACAACAACAAAACAAACACACAAACAACACAACACAACAAACAAACACAACACAACAACAACACAAAAACACAACAAAACACAAACACATACAAACACAACACACAACACAACAAAACACAACAAAACAACAAAACAACAAACACAACACAAAACAACAACACAAACACACAAAACACAAAAACACAACAAAACACACAACAACCACACAAACAAACACAAACAAAACACACAAAAAAACCAAACACACAACAACACAACAACACAACCAAACAAACAACAACAAAACACAAACAACAAAACAACAAACACAAACAACAAAACACACACACACAAACACAACAAAAACACAACAAAAAACAACACAACACAACACAACAACAAAAACAACACACAACAAAAACAAACAAACACAACAACAACAACAACACAACAACAACAAACAACACAACACAAACACAACAAAACAAAACACACACAAAAACAACACAAACACAAAACAAACAACACCAACAAAAAACAACAAAAACAACACAAAACACACAAACAAAACAAACAAACACAACACACAAAAAAACAACCACACAACACACACACAAAAACAAAACAACAACAAACACAACAAACACACAAAAAACAAAAAACAAACAACACAACAACAAAAACACAACAACACAAACACAACAAAACACACAACAACACACACAAAAAAACACAAAACACAAAAACAAAACAACAAACACAACAACAAAAACACACAAACACAACAAAACAAACACCAAACAAAAAACAACACAACAACAAACACCAAACAAAACAAAACAACAACACAACAACACAAAAAACAAACACACAAACACAACAACAAACACCAAACAACACAAACACAAACACAAAACAAACACAACACAAAACACACAAAACCAACACAAACAACACACAAAACAACACAAAACAACAAACAAACAACAAAAACAAACAAAACAACACAAACAAACACAAACAAACCAACAACACAAACAACACAAAACACACAAACACAACAAAACAACAAACACACAAACAACACAAACAAAACACAACAAACACAAAACAACACACACAAAACACACATAAAAAACAAAACAAACAACACACAACAAAAAACACAACAAACAACAAACAACATCACAACAAAACCACAACAAACACAACAACACCACACAAAAACAACAACACAAAAACAACAAACACAAACACAAACAAACAACAAAACACAAAACACAAACACACAAAACACAAACAACACAACCACACAACAACAAACAAAAAAACACACACAAAAACACAAAACACAACACAAACAAAACAACACCCAAACAAACACACAACAAAAACAACACAAACAACACAACACACAAAACAAACACACACAAACACAACCAACAAACACAACACACAAACACAACAACAAAAACACAACACACAACAAACAAAAAACACAACAAACAAACACAACAACACACAACACAAACAAAACACCAACAAAACACAACAAAACACACAAACAACACAAACAAACACAAACAACAAAACACACACAACAAACACAAAAACCAAAACAAAAACACAAACAAAACACAACAACAAACAAACAAACACAAACACAACCAAAACAAAACACAAAAAACACAACAAACACAAAACAACAAAACAACCACAACACAAAACAACACAACAAACAACAAAAACAAACACAACACAAAAAACAACAATACAACAAAACAAAAACCAACAAACAAACAACAAAAAACAACAAACACAAACACAACAACACACAACACACAAAAACAACACACAACAAACACAAAACAACAAACACAAAACAAAACAAACAACACAAACAACACAACAACACAAAACAAAACAAACCAACAACAACACACACAAACAAAAACAAACACAACAAAACAAACCAAACAAAACAACAAAACAATACAACAACACAAAACACACAACAAAAACACAAAAACAAAACAAACAACAAAAACACACAACAAAACACAAAACAAACAACACAAACAACAAAACACAAACACACAACACAAAAACAAACAAAACAACAACACAAAAACAAACAAACAAACAAAACACAAACCAAATACAAAAAAACACAAACAACACAACAAAACACAAACAACAAACACCAACACAAACAACACAAAACAAAACAACACAAACAAAACAAAAACAAACACAAACAAAAAACAACACACAACAACAAACACAAACAAACAAACAACAAAACAAAACACAACACAAACAAAAACCAACAAACACAAACACAAAAAACACAAACACAAAAACAACAAACAAACAAAACAAACAAAACAACACACACAAAACACAAAAAAACAACAAACACACAACAAAAACACACACACAAAAAACACAAAACACCAAAACAACAACACAAACAACACAAAACAAACAAACAACAAACAACACACAAAACAAAAACAACACAACAAACAAACACAAAAACCACACAACAAAACACACAACAAACAAACAAAAACAAACAAACACAACAACAACACACAAAACAACACAAAACAAACAAAAAACAACACAAAAAAACAAACAACAACACACAAACAAAAACAAACACACAACACAAACAAACAAACAACACAAACACAAGAAACAACCACAAAACAAACAAACAAACAACAAACAAAACAACACAAACAACAAAACAAAAAAACACACAAACAACAACACAACACAAAAACAAACACAAAAACACAAAACAACACAACAAAAACAACAAAACAAACAAACACCAACAAAAAAACACCAAACAAACAAAAACACAAAAACAACACAAACAACACAAAAAACAAACAACACAACAACAAACAAACAACACAACACAAAAAACAAACAAAAAACAAACAACAAACACAAAAAACACACACAAACAACCAAACAAACAAACAAACACAAAACAAAAAAACAACACAAACAAAACAACAAACAACAAAAACACACCAAAACACCAAAAACAAACACACACAAACAAAAAAACAAACAAAACAACAACACACAACACACAAACACAACAACAACAAAAACCAAACACAAAACAAACAAACAAAAAACACAAACAAACAAAAACACAACAAACAAACAACACAACAAAAACAACAAACAAAAACAACAAACAACAACAAAACACACACAAAAACAACAACACAAAAACAAAAACAACACAAACACACAAAAAACACAACAACACACAAAACAAACACAACAAACAACAAAACAAACAACACAACACAACAAACACAACACAACAAACAAAAACAAAACACACAAACAAAACAAAACAACACAACAAACACAAACAACAAACAAACAACAAAAAAACAAAAAACAACACAACAAACCAAACCAACACAAACAAAAACACAACAACAACAAACAAAACAAAAACAACAAACAAACAAACACACAAAACACACACAACAAAACAAACACAAACAACAACACAAAACACACAAAAAACAAACACACTAACAACAAAAAACAACACAAACAACACAACAACAACAACACAACAACAAACAAAAACACACAACACACACAAACAAAAACACAAACAAACAACAAACAACAAACACACACAACAAACAAAACAAACACCAACAAACAAACACAACAAAAACACAACAACAACAAACACACAACACACAAAAAACAAAACAAACACACAAAAAAACAAAACACACAAACAAACACAAACCACAACAAAACAACAACAAACAAACAACACACAAACAACACAAACAAAACACAAACAACACACAACACACAAACAACAAACACAAACACAAACAAAACAACAACACCAAACAACACAAAAACACACAAAACAACAAACAAAAAACAAACAAACACAAAACACAAAACAACACACAACAAAACACAACACAACAAAACAAACACACAAACAACACACAAAAAAACACAACACATACAACAAACAACACAACAAACACAAACAACACAAAACAACACAACAAAAAAACAACAACAAAACAACACACAACAACAAACAACACAAAAACAAACCAACACACAACAACAAAAACAAAACACAAACACAAAAACAAACACAAAAAACAAAAACAACACAAACAAACAACAAAACAACACAAAAACACACACAAAACACCAAACAACACAAACAACAAAAAACAACAAAAACACAACAACACACACAAACAACCAAAACAACACACAAACAAAAACAACAAAAACAAACAACAACAAACAACAATAAAACAACACAAACACAAAACAACACACAACAAAACAACACAACAAAACAACACAACAAACAAACACAAACAAACAAAACACAAACACAACAACAAAAAAACAAAAAACACAAAACAAACACAAAAACAACAACAACACAAAACAAACACAATACAAAACAACACAACAACAAAACCAACACAACAAAAACAAACAAACACAAAAACAAAACAAACAAACAAAGCACAAACAAAACACAACACAACAAAAACACAACAACACAAATCAAAAACAACACAACAACAACAAAAACACAAAACACACAAACAACACAAAAACAACAAACACACAAAACAAAACAAACAACAAAACACACAACAAAACAAACACACACAAACAACAAACAACAACAACAAAAAACAAAAAACAAACAAACAAACAACACAACACAAAAAAACACAAAACACAACAACAAACCACAAACAAACACAACACAAAAACAACAAACAAAACACAAACAACACACCAACAAAACAAACAAAAACAAAAAACAAACAAACACACAAAAACACAAACAAAACAAAACACAACAACAAACACAAAACAACAACAAAACACAACAAAAACAAAAACAACACAAAACAAACAAAAACAAAAAACACACAAAACACAACACAAAAAACAACAAAACAACAAACACACAACAACAAAACAAACACAACACAAAAACACACAAAACAAACAACAAACATAAAACACAAAAAACAACACAACAAAAAACAAAACAAACACAAAACAAAAAACAAACAACAAACACAAAAACAAACACAAAAAACACACAAACAACAAACAAAAACAACAACAAAAACAACACAAACAAACACACAACAACAAAAACAACAAACCAAAAAAAAACCAAAACAACACAAACAACAAACAAAAAACAAAACAACACAATCAAACAACAAAACAACAAAACACAAACACACAAACACCAAAAAACAAAAAAACACAAACACACAAAAACAAACACAACACAAAACAAAACAAAACACACACAACAAAACAAACACACACACAATAACAAAACAAAAACAAACAAAACACAACAAACAAACAACAAACAATAAACAAACAACAACAAACAAACAAAAAAAACAAACACACAAACAAAACAAACAACAAACACAAACAAAACAAAAAAACAACACAAAACCACAAACAAAAACACAAAACAAACAAACAACACAAAAACAAAAACAACAACAAACAAAACACACAACACAACAAAAACAACAACAAAAACAACAAAAACCAACAACAACAACAAACAAACACAACAACAAACAACAAAACAAACAACAAACACAACAAACAAAAACACACACAACAAAACAACAAACAAACACAAAACAAACACAACAAAACAAAAACAAACAAACAAAAACACACACACAAAAACAAAACACACAAACAAACCAAAACACACACACAAAACAAAACACAACAAAACACAAACACAAACAACACAAACAACACACCAAAACAACACAAAACAACAAACAACACAACAAACAAAACAAAACACACAAACACCAAAACCATCACAAACAACAAACAACCAAAACACATACAAAACAAACCACAAACAAAAACAACAACAACAAACACAACAAACAAAACACAACAACACACAAACAACAAAAACACCACAAACCAACACAACAAAACAAAACAATCACACAAAACAAAACAAACAACAACAACACAAAACAAACACACAACAACAAAAACACACCACAAACACAAAAAAAACACAAACAAACAAAACACAAAAACAAAACAAACACACAAAACAAACACACAAACAACCAAACAACAAACACAAAACAACACAAAACACCACAAAAACAAACAAAACAAAACAACAAAACAAAACAACACACCCACACCAACACACACAACAACCCAACAACCACAACAACACACTAAACACACAACTCCACTAACCACACCTAACACAACCCACACAACATCAACACACACACACACACACAACAGACAACCCCATCAAACATCACAAACAACAACACACTAACCACCCCAAAACAAACACCAACAATCCACCACAAACCAATCACACCACAAACACAACCCAACAGACGCACACAGAGTACCAGACACCGACAACAACAAAAAAGCAACCACACACCCACACCAACAACAAACCACACCCACATACCACACAACACAAACACGCACACAGAGACACACAAACACACCACACAGAACACACCCGACACAAACACCATCACACAACCCACACACTACACACAAAGCAATACACACACCACAATCCACATCACAACACACTTAAAACATACCACAACAACCACAACAGCACATATACACACAACCAACACACAATCACAAACAATCACATACACACACACAACCACAGCACACACCACTCATACAAACAAAAACACATCAAAAACACAACACAACATCACAAACAACACACACAACACAAAACACAACAACCCAAACACACAACAACAAAACAAACAAACCAAACAATACAACAACAACTACACAACCACACACAACGAACAAACAAACCATCACACACAAACACACAACATAAACACAAACAAACACACAAACAACAACCAACACACAACAACAAACACAACAAACAACAACAAACAAAACAACAACAAACACACAAAAACACACATCACACAACACACAGCAACAAACAACAAAACAACAACAACAAAACACACAAACAACAAACAAATCAACAAACAAAAACAAACAACCAACACAACAAAAATAACAAACAACACACCACAACATAAACCAACAAACCAAAAACAAACAACAACAAGCAAACACCACAAAACATACAACAACACACACAACAAAACAAAACACAAACAAAACAACACAACAAACAACAAAACAAAAACACAAAACACAAAACACAACAAACAAACACAACAACAAACAAAAAACAAACAAAAACACAACAAACACAAAAAACAAACAACACAAAACAAACAAACACAAACAACAAACAACAAAACAAACAAACACAAAACAACACAAAACAACAAAAAACACAACAAAACAACAACAACAAAAACAAACAACAAACAACAAAACAACAAAACAACACAACAAAACACAACAAACAACAAACAAACAAAAACAACAAAAAACAACACAAAACAAAACAAAAAACAACAACACAAACAAACAACAACAAAACAAAAACACAACAAACAACACAAACAACACAAACAAAACAAACAAAACAACAACAAAACAACACAACAAAACAACAAAACAACAACACAAACAACAACACAAACACAAACAACACAAAAAACACAACAAAACAACAAAACAACACAAACAACAAAACAACAAAACACAAAAACAAACAAACACAAACAACAACAAAACACAACAAAAACAAAACAACAACACAAAAACAAAACAAACAACAACAAACAAAACACAACAAAAACAACAACAAACACAAACACAAACAAAAACACAAAACACAAACAAACACAAAACAACAAACAACAACAAAACACAAAACAACAAAAACAACACACAAACAAAACAACACAAACAAACAACAAAAACAAACAACAACAAAAAAACACACAAACAAACAACAAACAAAACAAACACAAAACACAAAAAACACAACAACAAACAAAACAACACAAAAACAACAACAAACACAACAAAAACAAAAACACAAACAACACAAACAAACAAACAAAACAACAACAAAACAACAAACAACAAACAACACAACAAAACACAAACAACAACAACAACAACAAACAACACAAACAAAACAAACAACACAACAACAACAACAAACAAACAAAACAACACAAAACAAAACAAAAAACAAACAAAAACAAACAACAACAAACAACAAACACAAACAAAAACACAACAAAACAAACACAAACAAACAACAAACACAACAACAAACAAAAACACACAAACAAAACAAACAACAAAACAAAACAACAAACAAACAACAAACAACAAACAACACAAACAACAAACAACACAAACAACAAAACACAACAAACAAAACACAAACAAACAACAACAACAAAACAACAAACAAACACAACACAAACAAACAACAAACAACAACAAACACAACAACAAACACACAAAACAACAACAAACAAAACAAACAACAAACACAAACAACAACAAAAACAAAACAACAAAAACACAACACAAACAACAACAACAAACAAAACAACAACAACAAAACAAAAACCAACAACACAAACAACACAAAACAACAACAAAACACACAAAAACAAACACAAAAAACAACAAACACAAACAAACAACAACAAACACAAACAACAAACAAACAAACAACACAAAAACAAAACAACAAAACAAACACAACAACAAAACACACAAACACAACAAACAACACAAAAACACAAAAAACACAACAACACACAAAACACAACAAACAAACAACAACAACAAAACAAACAAAAACAACACAACAAACAAACACAACACAAAACACAAAACACAACACAAACAACAACACAAACAAAAACACAAACAACAAACAAACAAACACAACAACAAACACAACAACAAACAACAAACACAACACAAAAACACAACACAACAACACAAAAACAACAACACAAACACAAAACAACAACAAAAACAAACAACAAAACACAAACAACACACAAACAAAACAACACAAAACAAAACAACCACAAAACAACAACAACAAACAACAACAAAAACAACACAAACAACACAAACAAACAAAACAACAACACAAACAACAAAAACAAACAACAAAAACAAACAAAACACAAACAACACAACAAACAACAAACAACACAAAACAACAACAAAAACAACACAACAAAAACAACAAACACACAAACAAAAACACAAAACAAACACAAAAAACAAAACACAACAAAACAACAAACACAAACAAAAACAAAACAAACACAACAAACAAAACAAAACACAACACAAACAAAAACAAACAACAAACACAAAACACAACACAAAAACAAACACAAACAACACAACAAAACAACAAAACACAAACAACAAAACACACAAACAAACAACAAACACAAAAACAACAACAAAACAACACAACAAACACAAAACAACAAAAACAACAACAAAACAAACAAACACACAAACAAAACAAACAAACAACACACAAACAAACACAAAACAAACAACAAACAACAACAACAAACAACAACACAACAAACAAACAACAAAACAACAACACAACACAAACACACAAACAACACAAACAAACAAACACAACAAACAAAAACAAAACAAACAACACAAAACAAACAACACACAAAACACAACAAACACAAACAAAACACACAACAAACACAACAAACAAACACAAAACAACAACAAAACAACACAAACAACAAAACAACAAACAACAACACAAACAACACAACAAAACAACAACACACAAAACAACAACAAACACAACAAAACAACAAACACAAACAACAAACAACAAACAACAAACACAAAACACAACAAACAACAAACAAAACAACACAACAACAAAACACAACAAAACAACACAAACAAAACACAACACAAACAAAAACAAACAAAACACAACAACAACAACAACAACAAACAAAACACAAACAAACAACACAAAAACACAAACAACAACACACAAACAAACACAAACAACAAACAACAAAACAAAAACACACAAACAAAACAACACAACAACACAAACACAAACAACAAACAACAACAAAAACACAACACAAAACAAACAAACACAAACAACAACAAACAAAACAACACAACAACACAACACACAAAAACAACAAACACAAACACACAAAACAACAAACAACACAAACAACAACAAACAAAACAAACACACAAAACAACAAAACACAAAAACAAACACAACAAAACACAAACAAAAACAACAACACACAAACACAACAAACAACAAACACAACAAAACAAACAACACAAACAACAACAAAACACAAAACAACAAACAACAACACAACAAACAAAACAACACAAAACAAAACACAAAACAACAAAACAACAAACAACAACACAACAAACAACAACAAACAACAACAAAAACAAAACAAACACAAACAACACAACAACAACAACACAAAACAACACAAACAACAAACACAAACACACAACAACACACAACAAAACAACACAAACAACACAAAACAAACACAAACACACAAAACAAACAACACAAAACAACAACACAACAACAAAACAACAAACAACACAACAACAACACAAAACAACAACAAAACAACAAACAACACAAACAACAAACAACACACAAAACAACACAAACAACACACAAAACAAACACAACAACAAAACAACACAAACAAAACAAACACAAAACACAAACAACAAAAAACACACAACAACACAAACAAACACAAACAAACACAACAAAACACACAACACAACAACAAACAAACAAACAACAAAAAACAACAACACAAACAACACAACACAACAACAACAACACAAAAACAACAAACACAACAAAACAAACACAAAACACAAACAACAACAAACACAACAAACACAAAAACACAACAAACAACACAAACACAACAAACAAACAAAACAACAAACACAACACAAAACAACAAACAAAACAAAAACACAACAAACAAACAAACAACAAACACACAAACAAACACAAAACAAAACACAACAACAAACACAACACAAAACAAACAACAACACACAAAACAACACAAACAACAAAACAACAAACAACACAACAACAAACAAACACAAAACAACAAACAAACAACAACAAAACACAACAACAAACACAAACAACAAACAACACAAACACAAAACAACACAAACAACACACAAAACAAACAAACAACAAACACAAAACAACACAACAACAAACAAAACACAACACAAACACAACACAACAAACAACAAAACAACAACAAACACAAACAACACAAACAACAACACAAACAAACAACAACACAACACAACAAAACAAACAAACACACAAAAACAAACACAACAAACAACAACAAACAACAACACAACAAACAACAACACAAACACACAACAAACAAACAACACAAAAAACAACAACAAACAACAAACAACACAAAACAACAAACAAAACACACAACAAACAAAACAACAACACAACAACAAAACAACAAACAACAAAACAACACAACAAACAACAAACACAAACAACAAAACAAACACAAACAAAACACACAAAAACAAACAAACACAACAAACACAAAACAAAACACAAACAAACACAAACAAAACAAACAAACAACAACACAAACAACAAAAACACAACACACAAAAACAAACAAAAACAAACACACAACAAAACAACAACAAACAAACACAACAAACAACACAAAAAACAACACAACAAAACAACAAACAACAAACACAACACAACAAACAAACAACAAAACACAAAACAAACACAACACAACACAAAACAAACACAAACAACAAAAACACACAAAACAAACACAAACAAAAACAAACAACAACACAAACAAAAACAACAACACAAACACAAACACAAAACAACAAACACAAACACAAAAAACACAACAACACAACAAAAACACAACAACAAAACAAAACACAACAAAAACAACACACAAACAACAAACACACAAACAACACAAACAACACAAAACAACAAACAAACAAAACAAACACAACAACAAACAAACAAAACAACACAACAAAACAAAAACACAACACAAACAACAAAACAACAAACACAAACAAACAACACAACAAACACAACACACACAACAAACAAAAACACAACAACACAAACAAAACAACACACAAAACAAACAACACAAACAACACAAACACAAAACAACAACAAAACAACACAACAACAAAAACAACACAAACACAAAAACAACACAACAACAAACAACAAACACAAACAAACAAAACAACACAACAACAACAAAAACACACAAACAAACACAACACAACACAAAACAAAACAACAACACACAAACAAAACAAACAACAAACACAACACAAACAAAACAAACAACAAACACAACAAACAAACAAAACAACAAACAAAAACAACACACAACAAAACAACAAACAACAACACAACAACACAAAACAAAAACACAAACAACAACAAACACAACAACAAACACAACAAACAACACAAAACAAACAACAAACAAAACACAACAACAACAACACAAACACAAACAAACACAACACAAAACAACAACAAACACAAACACAACAAAACAAAACAAACACAAACACACAACAAACACAACACAAAACAAACAACAACACAAACACACAAACACAACAAACACAAAACACAACAACAAACAAAAACAACACAAAAACACAAACAACACAACAACAACACAACAACAAACACAACAAACAACAAACACAAAACAACACAACAACAAAACAAACACACAAACAACAACAAACAACAACACAACACAACAAACAACACACAAACAACAACAAACACAACAAAACAAACAACACAACAACAAACAACACAAACAAAACAACACAAACAACACAACACACAAACAAACACACAAAAACACAACAAACACAACAAACAACACACAACAAACAACAAACACAACACAAACAAACAAAACACAACACACAAAACAACACAACACAAACAAACACAACACAACAACAACACAAAACAAACAAACAACACAAACAAAACAACACACAAACAAACACAACAACACAACACAACAAAACACAAAACAACAACACACAACACAACAAACAACACAACAAACAAAACAAACAACACAAACAACACAAACAAACACAACAACACACAAACAACAAACAAACAAACACAACAACAACAAAACACAAACAACAACAAACAAACACACAACAAAACAAACACAAACACAACAAACAAACAAACACAACAAACAACAACACAACAAAACACACAACAACAACACAACAAACAAACAAAACACAACAACAAACAACAACACAAACAACACAAACACACAAAACAAACAACAACAAACAAACAAACAACAACACAAAACAACACAACAAACAACACAAACAACAACACAAACACAACAACACAACAAAACAACAACACAAAACACAACACAAACAACAACACAAAACACAACAAACAACAACAACACAAAACAACAACAAACAAAACACACAAACACAACACAAACAACAAACACAAACAACAACACACAACAACACAAACAAAACACAACAACACACAACAAAAACAAACACACAAACAACAACAACAAACACAAAACAACAACAACAACACACAAAACAAACAACACAAAACAAAAACAAACAACACAAACAACAACAAACACACAACAACAACAAACAAACAACACAACAAACAACACAACAACAAACAAAAACACAAACAAACAAAACAAACAACACAAAACACAACAAAACAACAACAAACAAACAACACAAACAACAAAACACAACAAAACAACAAACACAAACAACACAACAAAACAACAAAACAAAAACAACACAACACAACAACAACAACAAACACACAACAAACACAAAAACAACACAAAACACAAACACAAACAACAACACACAAACAACACAAAAACAACAAAACAACACAAACAAACAACACAACAAAACACAACAACAAAAACACAAAACAACACAAAAAACAACAACAAACAACAAAACAACACACAAAACAACACAACAACACACAAAACACAACAAACACAACACAAACACAACAACACAACAAAACAACAACAAAAACAACACAAACAACAAACAACAAACAACACACAAACACAAAAACACAAACAAACAAAACACAACACACAACAAACACAACAAAACACAAACAAACAACAACAACACAAACAACACAAAACAACACACAAACAACAAACACAACACACAAAACAAACAACAACACAACAACACAACAACAACAAAACACAAACAACAAACAACACAAACACACAAAACAACAACACAAACAAACAAAAACAACAAACACAACAAAACACAAACAAACAACAACAAACACAAACAACACACAACAAACAACAACAAACACAACAACAAACAAACACAAAACACAACACAAACAACAAACAAAACAACACAAACACAAACAACAAACACAAAACACAACAAACAACACACAACACAAACAACAACAACACAACACAACAACAAACACACAACAACAAAACACACAACAACAAACACAACACACAACAACACAACACAAAACAAACAACAAAAACACAAACAACAAACAAACAAAACACAACACAACAACACAACAAACACAAACAACAACAAACAACACAACAAACAACAACAAACAACACACAAAACAAAACACACAAAACAACAAACAACAAACACAAACACAACACAACAAAACAAACAACAACACAAAACACACAAACAACAAACACAAACACACAAACACAAACAACACAAACAAACACAACACAAAACAACAAACACAAAACACAACAACAAACACAAACAACACACAAACAACAAACACAAACAACAAACACAAACAACAAACAACAAACAACACACAACACAAACACACAAACAAACAAACAAAACAACACAACACAAAACACAACAAAACACACAAACAAACAACACAAAACAACACAACACAAACAACACAAACAAAACAACACAAAACACAACAAACAACAAACACACAACAAAACACAACAACAACAAACACACAAACAACAACAACAAAAACACAACAAACAAAACAACACAAACACAAACAACAACAAACACAAACACACAAACAACAAAAACAACACAAACAACAACACAAAACAACAACACAAACACAACAAAACAAACACACAAACACAAAACAACAAAACAACAACACAAAACAAACACACAACAACAAAACAACAACAAAACAAACACAACAAACAACAACAACACAACAACAAACAACAAACAACACAACAACAAAACACAAAACAAAACACAACAACACAACAAACAAAACACAAACAACAAACAAACACAACACACAAACAACAAAAACACAAAACAAACAACACAAACACAAACAACACAACACAAACAAACACAAAAACAACAAACACAACAAACACAAACAACAACAAACAACAAACAAACAACAAAAACAACAAACAACACAACACACAAACAACAAAACAAACACAACAACAAACAAACAAAAACACACACAAACAACAACAACAAAACACAACACACAACAAAACACAAACAACAAAACACAAAACAAACAACACAACAACAAAACAACAACACAAACAACAACAACACAACAAACAAACACACAACAAACAACAACACAACAAACAACAAACACACAACAAACACAACAAAACAACAACAAACACAACAACAAACAAAACACAACACAACAACAAACAACACACAAACAACAAACAAACACAACAAACAAACACACAAACAACAAAACAACAACAAACACAACAACAACAACAAAACAACAAACACAACACAAACACAACAAAACACAACAAACAACACAACACAAAACACAACAAAAAACAACAAACACAACAAAACACAACAAACACACAAACAACAACACAACAACAAAACACAAACAAACAACAACACAAAACACAACACACAACAACACAAACAAACAACACAACAACAAAACACACACACAAAACAAACACAACAAACACAACAAACAAACACAAACAACACAACAACACACAAAAACAACACAACAACACAAACACACAACAAACAACAACAAACAACACAACACAAACACACAACACAACAACAACACAAAACAAACAACACAAACACAAACAAACAACACAACAAAACACAACAAACAAACACAACACAACAACAAACAACAAACAACAACAAAACACAACAAACACACAAAACACAACACACAAAACACAACAAACAACAAACACACAACACAACACAAAACAACAACACAACACAAAACAACACAACAACACAACAAAACACACAAACACAACAACAACACAAAACAAAACACACAAACAAACAAACAAAACACAACACAAACAACACACAAAACAAACACAACACAACAACAAACACACAAAACAAAACAAACAACAACAAAACACAACAACAAACACACACACACAACAACACAAACACAACACAAACACAACAACACAACAAAACAAACACACAACAACAAACACACAACACAAACACAACAAAACACACACAAACAAAAACAAACACAAACACAACACAACAAACACAACAAACACAACAAACAACAACAACACAACAAACAAACAAACACACAACACAACACAAACACACAACAAACAAAACAAACACAACAACAAACACAACACACAAAAACAACACACAACACACAAACAACACAAACACAACAAACAACAAACAAACACAACAAACACAACACAAACAACACAACAAAAACACAACAACACAAACAACAAAAACAACAAACACAAACAACACAACAAAACACAACACAACAACACAACAACAACAACACAAACACAACAAACAAAACACAAACAACACAACAACAACAAACACAACAACACAACAACAACACAAACAACACAAACAACAAACACAACAACACAACAAACACACAAAACAACACAACACAACAACACACACAAACAACAACAAAAACAACACAACAAACAAAACAAACACAACAAACAAAACACACAAACAAACACAACACAACACACAAAACAACACAACACAAACAACAAACACAACAACACAAACAACACAAAAACAACAAACAACACACAAACAAAACACACAACACAAACACAAACAACAACAAACACAAAACAACAACAACAACAAACACAACAAACAACAAACAACACAAAACAACAAACACAACAAACACAAACACAACAAAAACACACACAAACACAACAACAAAACAACAACACAACAACACAACACAACAAACACAAACACAAAACACACAACAAACACAAACACACAACACACAAACAACAAAACAAACACACAACACAACACAAACAACACAAAACAACAAACACAACAAACACAACACAAAACAAACACACACAAACACAAACAACACACAAAACAAACACAACAACACAAACAAACACAACAAAAAACAAACACACAACACAACAAAAACAACAAACACAAAACAAAACACAAACAAAAAACACAAAACACAACACACAAAACACAACAACAAAACACACAACACAAAACAACAAACACAACAAAAACACACAAACAACAACAACAAACAACAAACAACACAACACACAAAAACAACAAACACACAAACAACAAAACAACAACACAAACAAAACAACAAAAAACACAAACAACAACAACAACAAAAAACACAAACAACAACAAACAAACACACAAACAAAAACACAACAACACAAACAACAAAACACAACACAACACACAAACAACAAACAACAAACACAAACAACAAAACAAACAACAAACACACACACAACAACAACAACACAAACAAACAACACAAACAACAACAAACACAAAACAACAAAACAACACAAACACAACACAAACAAACAACAAAACAACAACACAAACAACAAAACACAACACAACAAACAACAACAAACACAAACAAACAACAAAACAACAACAACACAACAAAACAACAAAACAAACACACAAACAACAACACAAACAACACAACAAAACAACAAACACAAAACAACAACACAAACAACAAACAACACAACACAAACAAACAAACACAACACAAACAACAAACACAACACAAACAACAACAAACAACACAAAACACAACAACAAAACAACAAACACAACAACACAAAACACAAACAAACACAACACAACAAAACAACACACAACAACAAACACAAACACAACACAAAACACACACAAACAACAACAACACAAAACAACAAACAAACACACACAACAACACAACAACAAAACACAAACAAACACAAAAACAACACAAAACAAAACAACAAACACACACAACAACAACAACAACACAAACACAACAACAACACAAACAACACAACAAAACACAACAACACAAAACAAACAACACACAAACAACAACAAACACACAAAAACAACACAACACAAACACACAAAACAACAAAACAACAAACAACAAACACACAAACAACACAACAAACAACAACAAACACACAAACAAACACAAAACAACACAACACAAAACAAACACAAACAACAAACACAACAAAACACACAAACAAACAACAACAAAACACACACAAACAAAACAACAACACAACACACAAAACACAACACAACAAACAACAACAAACAACAAACACACAACAAACAAAACAAACACAAACACACAACAAAACAACAACAAACAACACAAACACACAACACAAACACAAACAACAAACAACAACACAAAACACAACACAACAACAACAACAAACACAACAAACACACAAACAACAAACACAACAAAAACAACAACACAACAACACAAACAAACACAACACAACACAACAACACAAAACAACACACAAACAAACAACACAAAACAACACAACACAAACAAACAAAACACAAAACACAACACAACAAAAACACACAAACAACAAAACACAACACAACAACACAAACAAACAACAACACAAACACAACAAACACACAACAAACACAACAAAACACAACAACACAACACAAAACACAACAAACAACAACAAACAACACAACACAAACAAACAAAACACAACACAAACAACAAACAAAAACAACAAACACAACACACAAAACAACACAAACAACACAAAACACAACAAAACACAACAACAACAAACACAAACAACAACACAAAACAAACAACAAAAACAACACAACAACAACAAACACAACAACAAAAACAACACAACAACACAACAAACACAACAACACAACAAAACACAAACAACACAACACAACAACAAACACAAAACAAACACAACAACAAAACACACAAAACAACAACAAACACAACAACAAAACACAAACAACACAAACAACAAAACACACAAACAAACAAAACAAACACAAACAAAACACAACAAACAACAAAACACAAACAACAACAACAACAAAAACAACAACACAAAACACAAACAAACACACAAAACACAACAAAACAAACAACACAACAAAACAAACAACAAACAAAAACACACAACAAACACAAAACACAAAAAACAACACAACAACAAAAACAACAAACAACACAAACAACAAACACAAAACACAAACAACAACAAACAACAACACAAACAACAACAACACAACAAAACAACACACAAACACAAAACACAACAAAAACACAACACAACAAACAAACAACAACACAACAAACAACACAAACAAACAACACAAACACACAAAACAAACACACACACAACAACAAACAACAAACACAACAACACAACACAAAAACACAACAAACACAACACAACAACAACACAAAACAAACAACACAAAAAACAACAAACAACAAACAACAAAACACAAAACAACACAACAAACAACACAAAACACAACAAACAACACAACAAACACACAACAAACAACAAACAACACAAAACAACACAACACAAACAACAACAAACAAACACAACACACAACAACACAAAAACAACACAACACAAACAACAAAACACAAACAAACACACAAACAACAACACAACACAAACAACAACAAACAAAAACACAAACAACAAAACAACACAAACAACAAAACAACACACAACAACAAAAACACAAACAACAACAAACACAAACAAAACACAACAACAACACAAACAACACAACAACACAACAAAACACAACAAAACAACACAACACAAAACACACAACAAACACAAACAACAACAACACAAAAACACAACACAAACACAAAACAAACACAACAACAAAAACAAACACAACAACAAACAAACACACAAAACACAACAAACAACAAAACACAACACAAAACAACACAACAAAAACAACAAACACAACAACAACAAAACAACACACAAACAAACAAAACAACAAACAACAACAACACACAAAACAACAACACAAACACAAACAACAAACAACAAAACACAAACAACAAAAACACACAACAAAACAAACAACAAACACAACACAAACAACACAAAACAACACAACAAACAAAAACAAAACAAACACACAAACAACACAAAACACAAAACAACAACACACAACAACAACAAACAACAACACAACAAAAACACAACAACAACACAAAAACACAACACAAAACACAACAAACAACAAAAACACACAAACAACAAACAAAACAACAACACAACAAACACAAACAACAAACAACACAACACAACAAAAACAACAACAACACACAAACAACACAACAAACAAACACAAAAACAACAAACACAAAACAACACAAACAAAAACAAAAAACACAACAAAACACAAACACAACACAAAACAACAAACAAACACAAACACAACAAACAACAAACAACAACACAAAAAAACACAACAACAAAAACAAAACACAACAACACAAACAACAAAACAACACAAACAACAACACAAACAACAAAACAACACAAACAAAAACACAAACAACAACAAAACACAACAACAAAACAAAAACAAAACAACAACAAAACAACAACAAAAAACACAACAAAAACAAACACAAAACACACAACACAACAAACAAAAACACAAAACACACAAAAACAAACAACAAAAAAACAAACAAACAACAACAAACACAAAACAACAAAAACAACAACAAACACAAAACAACAAAACACAAACACAACAAAACAACAACAAAAAACAACAAACACAAAACAACACAAAACAACACAAAACACAACACAAAAACAAACAAAAACACAACAAAACACAAACAAACAAACAACAAACAAACACAACAACAAACAAAACAACAACAAACAACACAACAAAACACAACAAACAACAAAACAAACAACACAAACAAAACACAACAAAAACAAACAAAACAACACAAACAACACAAAAAACAACAAACAAAACAACAAACAACAAACACACAAAACAACACAAACAAACAAACAACACAAAAACACAACACAAAACAACAACAAAAACAAAACACACAAAAAACACAACAAACAACAACAACAAAAAACACAACAAAACAAAACAACAACAACACAAAACAAACACAAAACACAACAAAAAACACAACAAACAAAAACAACAACAACAACAAACAAAACAAACAAACACAAACAACAAACACAAAACAAAACAACAAAAACAACACAAAACAAACAACACAACAAAACAAACACAACAACACAAAAACAAACAACAACAAAACACAAAAACAACAACAAACAAACAAAACACAACAAAAACACAACAAACAACAACAAACAAACACACAAAACAAACACAACAACAAACACAAACAAAACAACAACACAAACAACACAAAACAAAAAACACAACACACAACAAAACAAAACAAACACAACAAAAAACAACAACACACAAAACAAACAAAACACAAAACACAAACAAACAAACAACAAACAAACAAAAACACAAAACAAACAAACACAAAACAAACAAACACAACACAAACACAAAACAAACAACAACACAAACAAAACAACACAAAACACACAAAACAAAACAACAAAAACACAACACAAAACAACACAACAAACAACAAACACAAACAACAAACAACAACACAACAAACACAAACAACAAACAAACAAACACAACAAACAACAAACAACACAAAACAAAACAAAACAAACAACAACAAACACAACAAAACACAACACAAACAAAAAAACACAAAAAACAACAAACAACACAAACACACAAAACAACAACACAAAACAAACAAAACAACAAACAACAACAAACAACACAAACACAAAAAAAACAACAAAACACAACAACAAACAAACAAACACAAACAAACAACAAACAAACAACAAACACAAAAACAACACAAACAACACAAAACAACAACAAAACACAAACAAACAAAACAACAAACAAAAACACAACAACAACAAAACACACACAAAAACAAACAACACAAACAAAACACAAACAAACAAACAACAAACAACACAAAACAAACAACAAAACACAACAAACACAAACAAACAAAACAAACAACAAAACACACAAAAACAACAAACAACAAACACAAACAACAAACAAAAACAACACAACACAAAAAACAACAAAACAAAAACAAACAAACAAAAAAACAAACAACAAAACAAAACAACAAAACAAAAACAAACACAAAACAAAAACAACAAACAACAAAAACAAACAAACAACACAACAAAAAAACAAACAACAAAACACAAAAACAACAAAACAACAAAACACAAAAACAACAAACAAAACACAAAAAACAAACAACACAAAACAAACAAAAAACAAACAACAAAAAAACAACAAAAACAAAAACAAACAACAAAACAAAACAAACAAAACACAAACAAAAAACAAACACAAAACAAAAAAACAACAACAAAAAACAACACAAAAACAACAAACAAAACAACAAAAACAACAAAAACAAACACAAACAAAAACAACAAAACAACAAAAAACACAAACAAAACAACAAACAAACACAAAAACAACAAAACAAAAACAAACACAAAACACAACAAAACAAAACAAACAAAACAACAAAAACAACACAAAAACAAACAAAACAAAACACAACACAAAAACAACAAACAAAACAACAAAAAACACACAAAACACAAAAAACAACAAAAACAACAAACAACAAACACAAAACAACAAAAACAAACAACAACAAACAAAACAAAACAACACAAACAAACAACAAAACAAACAACACAACAAACAAAAACAAACAAAACAAAACAAACAACAAAAACAAACAAACAAACACAAACAAAACAACAAAACAAACAACAAAAAAAACAACAACAAACAAAACACAACAAACAACAAAACAACAAAAACAAAAAACAAAACACAACAAACAAAAAACACAAAACAAACAAAAACAAACAAACAAAAACAAAACAAACAAACAAACACAAACAACAAAACACAAAACAAACAAAACAAAACAAAAAACAACAAAACACAAACAAAAAAACACAAAACAAAACACAACAAAACAACAAAACAACAAACAAAAACAACAAAAAAAAACAAACAACAAAACAAAAACAAAAACAAAACACAACAACAAAAACACAAACAACAAAACAAAACAAACAACAACAAAAACAAAAACAACACAACAAACAAAAACAAAACAACAAAACAACACAAAAACAAAAAAACACACAACAAAAAACACAACAAACAAAACAACAAACAAAAAAAACAACAAAACAACACAACAAAACAAACAAAACACAACAAAAACAAACAAACAAAAACAAAACAAACAACAACAACAAAAAAACAACAAACAACACAACAAAACAAACACAACACAAAAACAAAACAAACAACAAAAAACACAAAACAACAAACACAAACAACAAAACAACACAAAACACAAACAAAAAAACAAACAACAAACACAACCAAAAACAAAACAACAAAACAACAAAACAACAAACACAACAAAACAACACAACAAAAAACAACAAAACAAAACAAAAAACAAAAACAAAACACACAAAACAACAAACAACAAAAAACAACAACAAACAACAAAACAAAAACAACAAAAAAAAACAACAAAACAAACAAACAACAACAAAACAAAAACAAAAACAACAAAACAAACAACAAAACACAAAAACAAACACAAAAACAAACAACAAAAACAAACAAAACAAACAAAACAACAAAAAACAAACAACACAAAAAAAACAACACAAACAAACAAAAAACAAAAACAAACAAAACAACAAACAACAAAAACAAACAAACACAAAAACAAAAAAACACAAAACAACAAAAACACAACAAAACAAAACAACAAACAAAAACAAACAAAAACACAACAAAAAACAAAACACAAACAAAACAACAAAAACAACAACAAACAAACACAAACAAACAAACACAACAAAACAAAAACAAAAAACAAACAAACACAAAAAACACAAAACAAAACAACAAAAAACACAAAAAAACAAACAAAAAACAAAACAAACAAAAAC
>JBAMIH010000196.1:47500-56000 GCA_038501795.1 Pseudopleuronectes americanus
CAAAACAAAAAAAAACAACAAAAAACAAACAAACAACAAAACACAAAAAAAACAAAAAACAACAAACACAAAACAAAAAACAACAAACAAAACACAAAAACAACAAAACACAAAAAAAACAAAAACAACAAAACACAAAACAAAACAAAACAAAACAACAAACAACAAACAAAAACAAAAAAACAAACAAAACAAACAAACACAAAAACAAAACAAAACAAAAACAAAAAAAACAAAACACAAAACAACCAAAAACAAAAAAAAACAAAAACAAACAAAAAACACAAACAAAAAACAAAAAACAAACACAAAACAAAACAAACAAACAAAACAAAACAACAAACAAAACAAACAAAAACAAAAAACAAAACAAAAAAACAACAAACACAAAAAACAAAAAACAACAAAAACAACAAACAAACAAAACAAAACAAAAAAACAAAAACAAAAACACAAAAAACAAAAACAACAAAACAAACACAAAAACAACAAAAAACAAAAACAAAACAAACAAAACAACAAAAACACAAACAAAAAAAAACAACACAACAAAAACAACAAACAACAAAACAAAAAACAAACACAAACAAAAAAACAAAACAAACAAAACAAACACAAAAACAAAAAACACAACAAAAACACAAAAACAAAACAACAAAAAACAACAAAAAACAAACAAAACAAACAACAAAAAACAACAAAAACACAAAAAAAACAAAAACAAAAACAAAAAAAACAAACAAACAAAACAACACAAAACAAAAACAAACAAAACAAACAAAAACAAAAACAAAAACAACAAACAAAACACAACAAACAAAAAACAAAAACAAACAACAAAACAAAAACAAACAACAAAAACAAACAACAAAAACACAAACAAACAAACAAAACAAAAAACAACAAACAAAAAACAAAACAAACAAAAAAACAAAACAACAAACAAAAACACAACAAAAAAACAAAAACAAAAACAAAAACACAAAACAAAACAACAAAAACAAACAAAACAAAAAAACAACCAACAAAAACAAAACAAAAACAAACAAAAAACAACAAAAAAACAACAACAAACAAAAAAACAAACAAAACAACAAACACAAACAAAAAACAAAAAAACAACAAACACAACAAAAACAAACAAAACAAAACAAAAAACAAAACAAAAAACACAAAAAACAAAACAAACAACAAACAACAAAAAAAAACCAAAACAAAAACAAACAAACAAACAACAAAACAAAACAACAAAAACAAACAAAAAAAAACAAAAAACACAAACAAAAAAAACAAAACACAACAAAACACAAAACAACAAAACAAAAACACAACAAAAAACAAAACAAACAAAAAAAAACAAACAACAAAACAACAACAAAACAAAAAAAACAAAAACAACACAAAAAAACAACAAAAACACAAACAACAAAACAACAACAAAAACAAAACAACAAAAACAAACAAACCAAAAACAAACAAAACAAAAAACAAAAACAAAACAAACAACACAAAAAACAACAAAACAAAAACAAACAAAACAAAAACAAAACACAACAAAACAAAACAAACAAACAAAAACAAACACAAACAAAAACAAAACAAACAAAAAACACAAAACAAACAAAACAACAAACAAAACAAAAACACAAAAAAACAAAACAACAAAACAAAACAAAAAAACAACAAAAAACAACAAAAAAACAAACAACAAAAACAAAAACAAAAACAACAAAAAACAAAAACACAAACAAAACAAACAAAAACAAACAACACAAAAAACAAAAACAAACAAACAAACACAAAAAAACAAAAACAACAACACAAAACAAAAAAAAACAACACAAAAAACAAACACAAACAAAAACAAAACAAAACAAAAAACCAACAAAACAAAAACAAAAACAAACAACAAAACAAACAAAAAACAACAAAACAAACAAAAACAAAACACAAACAAAAAACAAACAAAAAAACACAAAACAAAAAACACAAAACAACAAAAAAACAACACAAAACAAAACAACAAAAAACACAAAACAACAACACAAACAAAACAAAACAAACAAAACAAAACAACAAAAACAAACAAAAAACAAAAACAAAAAAACAACAACAAAACAACAACAAAAAAAAACAAACAAAACACAACAAAAACAAACAACAAACAAAACAACAAACAAAACAAACAAAAAACAAAAACAAAAACAACACAAAAACAAACAAAACAAAAAAACAAACACAAACACAAAAACAACAAAACAAAACAAAAAAACAAAAACAAAACAACAAACAAAAAAACAACAAAACAAAACAACAAAAAACAAAACAAACAAAAACACAAAACAAACAAAACAAAAAACAAACAAAACAAAAAAACAACAAACACAACAAAAAACAAACAACAACAAAAAAAACAACAACACAAAAAAACCAAACACAAAAAACAACAAAAAACAAACAAAAACAAAAAACAAACAAAAAAACACAAAAAACAAACAAAAAAAACAAAAACAACAAACAAAACAAAACAACAAACAAAAAAAACACAAAACAAAACAACAAAAAACAAAACAAAAACAACAAACAAAACAACAAAAAAAACAAAAACAAAACAAAAAACAACACAAAAACAAAAAACAAAAACAAACACAAACAAAAAAACAAAACAAAAACAAAAAAAACAACAAAACAAAAAAAACAACAACAAAAACAAAAAAAAACAACAAAAACAAACAAAACAAACAAAAAACAAAAACAAACAAAAACAACAAAAACAAAACAACAAAAAAACAAAAAAACAAACAAAAACAAAACAAAAAACAACACAAAACAACAAAACAAAAAACAAAAACAAACAAAACAAAAAAAACAAACAAAAAACAACAAAAACACAAACAAAAACAAAAAAAACACAAACAAAACAAAAACAAACACAAAAACACAAAACACAAACAAAAAAAACACAAACAAACACAAAAAACAAAAAAACAACAAAAACAAAACAAAACAAAAAACAAAAAAACAAACAAAACAAAACAACAAAACAAAAACAAAAACAACAAAAAACAAACAAACCAAAAACAAACAAACAAACAAACAAAAACACAAACAAAAAAACAAACAAACAAAAAACAAAAACACAAAACAAACACAAACAAAAAACAAAACACAAAACAAAAAACAACAAACAACAAACAAACAAAAAAAAACAACAAAACAACAAAAACAAACACAAACACAAAAACAAACAAAAAACAAAAACACACAACACAAACAAAAACAACAAACAAACAAACACAAAAACAAAAAACAAACAAAACACAAAAACAAAACAACACAAAACAAAACACAAAACAAAAACACAAACAAAACAAAAACACAAAAAACAACAACACAACAAACAAAACAAAACAACAAAAACACAACACAAAACAACAAACAAACAAACAAAACAACAAAACAACAACAAAAAACACAAACACAAACAACAAACAAAAAAACAAACAAAAAACACAACAAAACAAAAACAAACAAAAACAACAAAACCACAACAAACAACAACAAAACAAACAAACAAAAAACACAACAAAACAAACAACACAAAAAAACAACACAACAAACAAAACAAACAAAACACAAAACAACAAAAAAACACAAACAAAAACAACAAAACAAAAAACAAACAAAAACAAAACAACAAAACAAAACACAACAAAACAAACACAAACAACAAAAAACAAAACAAAAACACAAAAACAAAACACAAAACAAACACAAAAAACAAAAAACAACAAACAAAACAAAAAACACAACAACAAAAAACAAAACAACAAAAACACAACAAAACAAAACACAAACAAAACAAAACAACAAACACAAAAACAACAAAACAAAACAACACAAAAACAACAAAACACACAAAAAACAAAACAAACAAAAACACAAAAAAACAAAACAAACAAACAAAACAACAAAAAAACACAAAACACACAAAAACAAACACACAAAAACAAACAAAACAACAACAAAAAAACAACAAAAACAACAAACAAAAACAAACAAAACACAAACAAAAAACACAAAAACAACAAAAAACAAACAACAAAACACAACAAACAAAAACAAACAAAAAAACAAACAAAAACAACAAAAAACAACACAAAACACAAAACAAACACAAAAAACAAACAAAAACAAAAAAACAAAACCAACAAAAAACAAAACAAAACAAACAAAACAACAAAACAAACACAACAAACAAAAAAACAAACACAAAAAAACAACAAACACAACACAAAACAAAAACACAAAACAAACAACAAACAAAACAAACAAACAAAACAAAACAACAAAAAACAAAACAAACAACAAAAACAACACAAAAACAAACAACAAAACAACAAACAAAACAAAAACACAAAACAAAAACAACAAACAAACAACAAACAAAAAACAACACAACAAAAACAACAAACAAAACAAAACAAACAAAACAAAAACAACAAAAAAACAAACACAACAAACAACACAAAACAAACAAACAAACAAAAAAACAACAAAACAAAAACAACACAAAACAAACAAACAAACAACAAACAAAAAACACAAAAAACAAACAAACAAAAAACAACAAACAACAACAAAAAACAAAAACAAAAACAAACAACAAAAAACAACAAACAAAACAACAAACAAAACAACAAACACAAAAAACAAAACAAACAAACAACAAACAAAAACAAAACAAAAAACAAACAAACAAAAAAACAAACAAAAACAACACAAACAAAAAAACAAAACAAACCAAAAAACACAAACAACAACAAACAAAACAAACAAAAAACAAAACAACAAAACACAAAACAAAACACAAAACAACAAAAACAAACACAACAACAAACACAAAAACACAACACACACAACAAAACAAACAACAAAAACAACAAACAAACAAACACAACAACAACACAAACAAAAAACAAACAAAACACAACAAAAACACAACAAACAAAAACACAACAAACAACAACAAACACAAAAACAACAAAACAACACACAAAAACAAACAACAAAAACAAAACAACAAAAAACAAACACAAAAACAACAAAACAACAACAAAACAACAACACAACAAACAAAAAACACAAACAACAAAAACAAACAACAAAAACAAACAAACAACAAAAACAACAACAAAACAAACAAACAAAACAAACAACAAAACAAAACAACACAAAACAACAAACAAACAAACAACAAAACAAACAACAAAACACACAAACAAAACAACACAAAACACAACAAAAACACAAACACAAAACAAAAAAACAAAACAAACACACAAAAAAACAAACACAACAAACAAACACAAAACAACAAAACAACAACAAACAAAAACAACAAAACAACAACACAAACACACAAACAAAACAAACAAACAACAAAAACACAAAACACAAAAAAACAACAACACAAAAACAACAACAAAACAACAAAACAAAAACAAAAACAACAAAACACAACAAACAAAACAACAAACACAAAACAAAACACAACAAAAAACAACAAAACACAAACAACAAACACAACAACACAACAAAACAAACACAAAAACAACACAAAACACAACAAACAACAAACACAAAACAAACAAACAACAAAACAAACACAAACAACACAAACAAACAAACAAAAAACACAACAAAAACAAACACACAAACAACACAAAACAAACACAAAAACAACAAACACAAAAAACACAACACAAAAACAAACAAACAACACAAAACAAAACAACAACAAACAAAACAACACACAAACACAAAACAACAAACACAAACACAAACAAACAACAAACACAAAACAAACAAAACAAAACAACACAAACAACAAAACAAACACAAACAACACAAAAAACAACAACAAAACACAACAACAACACACAAAACAAACAAAAAACAACAACAAACAAACACAAAACACAACACAAAACAAAACAAACACACAAACAACAAAACACAACAAAACAACAAAAAAACAAACAACAAAACAAAACAACACAAACAAACAACACAACAAACAAACAAACACAAACAACAACAAAAACAACAAACACAAACAAACACACAACAAAACAAAAAACAACAAAACACAACAAAACAACAAACACAAAAACAAACAAACACACAAACACAAACAAACAAAAACACAACACAAACAAAACAAAACACAACAAACACAAAAAACAACACACAAACAACAAAACAAACAACAACAAAACAACAAAAACACAAACAACAAAACAAACAAAAACAAACACAAAACAACACAACAACAAACAAAAACACAACAAAACAAAACAACAAAAACAACAACAAAAACAAACAAAACAACAAACACAACAAAAACAAAACAAACAAACAAAACAAACAAAAACACAACAACAAAAACAACAACAAAACAAAACAACAACAAAAACAAAAAACAACACAAAAACAAACAACAAACAACAAAAACACAACAACAAAACAAAAACAAACAAAACAACAAAACAACAAAACACAAAAAAACAACACAAAACACAACAAAAAAACACAAACAACAAACAACCAAAACAAACAAAACAAAAACAAAACAAACAAAAACAACAACACAAACAAAAACACAACACAAAACAAAACAAACAACAAAAAACAAACAAAAAACAACAAAACAACAAAACAAAAACACAACACACAAAAACAACAAACACAACAACAAAAACAAACAACAAAACAACAACAAAAAACAAAACAAAACAAACACAACAAAACAAAAACAAACAAAACACAACACAAACAAAAAACACAAAAACAAACAAAAACAAAACAACAAAAACAAACAACAAACACAAAAAACAAACAAACAAAAAACAACAAAAACAAAACAAAAAACACAAACAAAAAACAACACAAAACAAACAAAACAACAAAACACAAAAAAACAAAAACAACAAAACAAACAAAACAACAAACAAAAAAAACAACAAACAAAAACAACAAAAAACAAACAACAAAACAACAAAAACAAACAAAACACAACAAACAAAAAACACAAAACAAAACAACAACACAAAACAAAAAAAACAAAACAACAAAAAAACAAAAAAACAACAAACACAAAACAAAAACACACAACAAAACAAAACAACAAAAACACAAAAAACAAACAAAACAAAACAACAACAAAAACACAAAACAACAACAAAAACAAACAAAAACAACAAAACAAACAAAAAACAAACAAAAACAAACACAAAACAACAACAAAAAACAAAACAACAAACAACAAACAAAAAAACAAAAAACAAAACAAACAACAAAACAACAAAAACAACAAAAAACAAAAAAACAAAACAAACAACACAAAACAAACAAAAAACACAAAACAAACAACAAAAAACAACACAAAACACAAAACAAACAAAACAACAAACAAAAAACACAAACAAAAACAAAACAAACAAAAAACAAACAAAAAAACAAACACAAAACAAAAACACAAAAAAAACAAACAAACAAACAAAACAAACACAAAAAACAACAACAAAAAACACAAAAAACAAAACAACAACAAACAAACAAACAACAACAAACAAAACAACAAAAACAAAAACAAACACAAACACAAACAAACAACAAAAAACACACAAAAAACACAACAAAAACAACAAACAACAAAAACAAACACAAACACAAAACAAACAAAAAACAAACAAACACAAAACACAACAACAAAAAACAAACAAAACAAAAAACAAAACAAACACAACAAAAAACACAAAACAAACAAACACAAAAAACACAACAAAAACAAACAACAACAAAAACAAACAAAAAACAAAACACAAAAACACAAAAAACAACAACAAAACAAAAACACAACAAACAAAACAAACAAAAAAACACAACACAAAAACAACAACAAAAAAAACAAACAAACAAAACACAAAACAACAAAAACAAAACAAAACAAAAACACAAACAAAACAACAAAACACAAACAAAACAAACAACAAAAACAAACACAAACAAAACAAACAAACAAAACACAAAAAAAAACAAAACAAACAACAACAAACAAAACAACAAAACAAAACACAACAAAAAACAACAACACAAAAAAACAAACAAAACAAACAAAAAAACAACAAAACAAAAACAACAAACAAAACAAACAAAACAAAAACACAAAACAAAAAAACAAACAACAACAAAAAAACACAAACAAAACACAACAAAAAACAACAAAACAAACACAAAACAACAAACACAAACAAAAACAAACAACAAAACAACAAAACAAACAAAAACAACACACAAACAAAAACAAAACACAAAACAACAAACAAAAACAAACACAAAAACAAAAAAACAACACAAAAACAAAACAAAAACAAAACAAAAACAACACAAAAACAACAAAAAACAAAAACAAACACAAAAAAACAAACAAAACAAA
>JBAMIH010000197.1:0-50000 GCA_038501795.1 Pseudopleuronectes americanus
CATAGTTCAAGCTCGACACTTGTGATTGGCTCTCTCCGGACGGGTAAACCTGCTCACGCTCAAACAGAAAACAAAACCTGCTCAGCAACAATTTGTACAAACGGTAAAAAGAGTTAATGAGCAAGTGTAAACTCTCTGAGAGGTGAAACAATGATGGATGTTATTCTACCAGTCGAGGGGAACAGTGGACAGGGTGGAGTGGGCGGAGCTTAATGTACATCTGTATTGAAATCGTAATTAACTATTAATATCACATCCGACCATTCAAACCTGTGTTACACATGACTCGAAGAAGAAGATGTTCTGACGCATTTCGGCCTTTGAGGCATTAAATGAAGAAACCAAGTTGTGTGTTTGAGCTCCGGTTATCAGAATCCAGGTTGAGAAGTCGCAGAGAGACGTCAGGGACTATGAGAGGAATTCCCATTCGTCATCTTTCAGGGCTGTAAACCAATGACCTTCAGCCGCTCATCTAGTTTTACATTACCTGCTGTTGTATTCTGTGAAAGCGTAATCTTACGAGGAAGGAGTGGGCTTTTTAAACGGGCAAAGTTCATTTTGCTCAGAGGCCCTACCGAGGGATTTGTCGTCTGTGAGTCTCACAGTCTCATCTTAGGAACGTATGAACACAATAAAAATTGTGTTGTTCTTATTGCCTTGCAGCAGATGTTTGCTTCAGGCTCCGAAAATTACTATAATTACAGTGAACCATGTTACGCAAGAGGCCACGAGATGAAAAGTTTGAGAACTATGACACGTGGACCTTGAAACTAAAACTTTGAGCCGCTAACCAGGGAACTTAAATGCACGTTAATAATATTAATAATAATTAGCTTTAATTGTATAGCACTTTTTAAAGTTGGAGGATCAAAGCATCAACTCTCTTTTCTCTTTCTTCATCAGGTGGCGATGACACTCACACTGACCTTTGCCCTGGAAGCCTGACCTCTGATTGGTCAGGGCTGAGTGAAACACACCGTGAGAGAAGACCCTCCAGCCACGATGTCTGTCCAGGAAGTGTCCCGGAGTCAGACGCTGCCTCCAGCCCTCAAACCCGAGGCCAAGGAGAGGCCGGAGATCCCCCCGAAGCCCTCAACTCAAACCGGCTCCCCCCCGCTGGGAGACAGAGGCAACGGTATGAGCATTTCCTCCGGGAAAGTCAAAAGGATTGTGCACAAGTTCAGCCGGCAGGACTCTGAGTCAGAGGAAGCAGAGGAGCGACCCAACGGTACCTCGGAAATCACACCGATCAAGCGGCTCAAGAGGCCGCCGACAGTAAAGCCCAAACCCGGCCGCTGCAGCCTGCAGCTTCCGATAAAGGTGGAGCAGGCTCCTCCGCTGCCCATGAAGAGGAGTCGCATCCCGCAGAAACCGACGAAGAGCGTGGGAGGAGACGAGGGCGTCGGCGTGGAGGGAGGTCGATCAGGTACAGTGCGTTTCACAGACGTCAGACCGAAAGTAGTTTTTTAATCAAGATTGATTTTCCGTTGATAAAACTGAAAGGAAGAACATCGTCTAGAAAGTAAGCGTCAGTGTTTTGCAGAGACGGGTGTGGTGCGGCTGTTCTGATTGATGTGTTCCAACAGCCATTAACAGGTTCCACCAGTCAGCTGATGTTTGTGCGCGTGTTTGTGTGTGTGTGTGTACTTGTGTCTTTGTGAGGATCAGTCCTTTCTGACACTTTAATACGGTTGTTTTACTGTTTTCAGGGCAGAAATGGGTTTGTTGCTTGGTGATTATACAGCTTATATAGATGTTATATAAATCCCATTAAACACTTTGACATTCTTTCAGTTTCAGTGTGTATAATATAGGATGTTCCTCAATATGTCAAACTGATCAACCTCATCCATGTTCCAGAAAAGAGGAAACCCACGAAGTGACATTTTATTGTTTGCGTGTTCATATTTCCCTCTTACTAACACATATCACTTCCTTGTTTTGTTTTTCTGTCCGCAACAGAAAGCGCGTCAGCAGGACTTTCATTCCCAATATATATTGATTTAAAAAAAAATATTATACTTAGTGGTACAGCTGCAACAAACACACATATTGATTATGGATTGACTAATGAATTACTAATATAGACGTAAACACACTGATCAAGGGTCAAGTGGCCTTTTTAAACTCACTTAAAAAGGTCTGAAAGGCTAAATCTGATTTGTATTCATGTACAACTATGGTTTAAAGTTTCAAAAGCACTCAAGGACAATTAAAAGGGAGTGAAAAGAATAATCTGTGTTGGGTTGAACTATATTGTTCCAAATATATTGGATAAAGATATTGAGAGGCATTTAGTTCAACTCCGGCCCTCGTCCATTTCCTCTCGTCAATACTGGATCTTTCCTTTTCAATGATCCAGACTTTCCATGAATATTTAAAGACACATTACGCGTTGTATAGTGAAGAACTGCTGACTCGACAGTCCAGCATGTGGCGTAACAGCAGATGTGGGGGAAAAAAGTGAGCTGTTCTGTCTGGAGACACTAAGAACCAGAGGAAGAAGTCAAATTCCTTTTTTGTTTCCTTTTGATTTCAAAGCAGCTGATGTGTGTGTTGCCTCTTTTCGATGCAGCTCCTGATGGAAAGGAGGTGGATCTGCAGCTGATTGGAGGAGGTGACGCGGAGGCGGCGCACAGCCCGGACACGCCCCTCAGTCCCGGCTGTGACCCGGGCTGCGGCTGCGTGTGCCACCGCCAGCGGCCTGGCATGAAACTGATATGGGTGCCGGTGGAAGTGGATGATGGTGAGGAGGTGGAGGAGGAGGTCGGAGGAGGAGAGGAGGAGGATGAGACTGATGTGGAGGAGCAGACGGGGGAGGAGGGGGACGAGTATGAGGATATAGAGCTGGACGGGGACGGTCAGGACGAGGACGGGTTTTCTGAGCCCGATGAGACCGACATGCAAAACATGAAACAAGATAGGTCAAAGTTCAACCAGTCTTTGGACGTTTTGATCGCCGATGGTTTCAGGCGGCGGTCAGACCCCGGGCCCCACAGTGTCCTCGCCTCTCTCGCTGTCACTCGCTCTCAGTCCCCGCCTGTTCCCCCAAAACGAACTAAGTCGCCCCCGATCCACCAAATACCTCTGCAAGAAGAAGAAGAAGACAATATTTACGAGGCCACGCTTCCGTTCTTCGCCCTTGATCCTAAAAAGACAGCACCTGTGTGCAAGGAACTGGATATTCCTCTCATCAAGGTACGCAAACCAGCACGGCGATCTAAACTGTCCTACAGCACCTCAGACCCTACATCGGAGTTTCAGGCCGAAACCTCCTCGAGCCCTTATGACGTGCCGCCCGCCATCCCGCCGAGGATGCCCGTGATTCCAGACAGCCACTGCCTCTCGCCGATGCTCCGAGTCGGGATTCCCCTCCCACAGCCCACCATGGAGGAGTGGCGGGCCCTGCGCCCTGCGTCGCCCGGCGGCCTCAGCCTCCAACGGGCCGCCACACCCCCCCTGCAGCCTCACAGACCCCCCCCACCGCCACCAAACGCAGACCCCCGGAGGCTCAGCAGCGCCTCCATGCAGTCCCTCACGCCGAAGAGAGGTTGGTTTCCGAACAAATACTTTTATCCTCGCCTGAGATGAGAATGTGAACGAAATCGAAAGCGAGGACGTGATTTACTTTCTCTTTTTTTAGAAGCAGAGGAGAATGGAGGAAATGAAGGAGATAAAGACGACCTAATGGAAGAACTGTGAGTTTTTAAGACCTTTCATTTTTAACAAGATGAAGCTGAAATATAGATAAAGATGGGACGTATTCAGGTTTTAATGGTTTTCGTCGATAATACGAAAAGATATATAATTTCACGAGTCATGTTTTGTGTGTGGAGGAATAGATAACTGTCTCATTCACTGTCTAATCCCTTTGGCCTCTCTCCTTACTTCCTGTTACAGGAGCAGCTCCTTCAGGAGGGAGTCTTTGTTCAGCTGGGAGTCCCGTCTGCAGGATGGTAAGACTGACACACACCTCACAATAAACAAGGAATGCCCGTACTGTATCAGGACTTGGCTGTTGGACATCTAATTTGCCGATCTGTTTAAATTGCAGCCCCTGATTTAGAAAGATCCCAGTTCCACCACAACAAACACAACATGAAAAAGTCAGCAAAAACCACGTGTAATGTTTGTGTGTAACTCTCTGGTTCCTTTGCACGTTGAGGGGTTAATGTTTAGTCTACACTTCACAGTCGTGACATTTGTCCCACTTCTATACTGCAACACAACATACTATGGACTACGTACAGCTGGTAGAGTTTGAACCATTGGTAGTAAACCAGGAGCTCAGTCAGCAATTCAATATTTAACTTGCTGCTCCGGCTCAGAGCGAGGGGAATCCTGTCAGTAGAAACATGTCTGTGTCATGTATGGAGGACAACACGTGTCCCGGCTCCACGCTGAACCTCCTCGTGTGTCCTCGTTTCTCTCAGAGCCTCTTTACCAAACATACCGCGCCACTGTCATCAACAAGGAGATCCGCCGGCAGACCGTTTGCCGTAACATCAGCAAGGCCAGCGTGGACTTTGCCATGGATCTGACGGCCCGGCTCTCCGGGGCCGGTGCTGGAGCCGGGACAGGAAACGGCCCCCCCCCGGGGGAGCCCTGTGGCCACGCCCCATCAGAGCACTCTGTGGCAGGACCTGCCGCTGGTGAGGGACAGCGGCGTGTTGGAGACACTCACCCCCGAGCAGTGCAAGTACCAGGAGGTGAGATGGGGGGGAGGGGCAGGGGCTAATGTACAGAGGAGCACTCCCATAAAGAAAAAAATCAATGAGGCAGCGAGGAGAGAAACTGGAGATCCAGTAGAGTTATAATGAAAGTTGTCAATCAAATCTTAAAGTAATAATGTGGAGCTTTTACATGAGTTGAGCTCCATTCTCCCTCACTGCATCACTAGCATTATATTGATTTGCCCCATTTGAAGTTCATGAAAGCTTTTACAGTCACATTTCTGACTTTGCATCATCAGATCCGAGTGTTAACCCACTTTTCCACCCTCTGTTTTCCTGGCAGAGCATGTTTGAGGTCCTGACGTCGGAGGCCTCGTACCTTCGGTCCCTGCGCGTCCTGATCGAGAACTTCCGGGACAGCCGCGAGCTGGAGGACACCATGATCATCCGGGACACAAAGACTCTGTTCTCCAACATCCTGAGGGTCAGGGAGGTCAGCGAGAGGTGAGAGAAGCGGCAGAAGGAAGGAAAAGGGGGAAATAAGGGGGATGATTAATGACTCGAGCCACCGGGAGGTCATTCAGCGTTTGTGATGAGTCATTTGCTGAATCCAGGCCATGTGGTGATCGGAAAAAAAGTTATGACGATAAAAGCTGCTCCACTACGAGACAATTCCACGAGCTGAGTTTTGACGCTTTGCTGTCTGACCCCACAGGTTCCTGAAAGACCTGGAGGAGCGCATATTCGAGAGCCTGGTCTTCCCCGACATCTGTGACATCATCCACTACCACGCCCAGCACAAGTTCCCCGCCTACATCGACTACGTTCGCAACCAGATCTACCAAGAAAAGACCTTCACTGCCCTCATGTAAGAAGCAGCTCTATGCAACTGTTACCACAAGCTTCAAATCTCTAAAATGTCACTTTTCTCACTTTATTTGAGATTCATAAGATGATTGTTTTTAGCTTAATAGTCCAGGAATCATATTGCAGATGGCAGGAAAGGTCTCTGCTATTTATTTATGTATGTATTCATGGTTTATTTGACACTCTGTCCATAGACAAACTGAAAACAGCTGTCTGATGTGAGTATTATAGGGTTTTTAAAAGAGTTTCTCTGGAAATATAGGGTAAAAAAGAGGGATAAAAGCTAGACAAAGATAAAACATAGGTATAAAAAGGTGACATAGAATAAAGCACACTTATAAACAGGCTAGGGAGACAAAGTTGTATCCTGTTGCATAAGAATAGGAACAGTTCAGCTGCATTGCATACAGCATTAATCTGTGCTATGTTTGTCTGCAGGAAGAACAACGTGGCGTTCGCCGGCGTCATCACTCGTCTCCAGGAGTCGCCTCAGTGCCAGCGGCTGCCCTTCATGTCCTTTCTGCTGCTGCCCTTCCAGCGGATAACACGAATCAAAATGCTCACAGAGGTGGGTTTAAGTAATAATGTAATAATATATAATTATTAAAAGCAGAGGCATATTTATACATACACCACTTGTTGCTAGAAAACAGCTTCACGGCTGCACACTGAGGACAAACTAAACAGAATTCGACTGAGATCAGAAAACTGGACGTATATTTATTTGATTATTGCTTATTCTGAGTATGACCTTATTACTGTTGAGGTTTACATGACACCTTACTCAGATTATTGTTAATGGGGTTAATTTGTAGTCAGTACCTTTTCACTACAGAGGAAGAAACTGGTTTGATGGTGGAAAACGACGATGGGTGTCGTGGAAATGTGAGTGGAGCGTGACTACTATGCAGATGACCTTTGCGACCTTTAAATACTTCTCTAAAAAGAAGTCTGCAGAACATTTAGTATACTTGACCCTGAACTTTGTTCAGGCACCAGTCTGAGTCCATCAGAGTGTGACGCTGTGTGGAATTTCCTCATTCCAACACAATCTATCCCGCCGCCGCCGCCTGACCGACAAGCAAACACTGTGACACGCCTCGCCTCGACCTCGTGACCCCCTTTTATTTATCTATTTTTCAAACGTGGATGGAAAAAATGCGTCCCCATTGATGCTGTTTTTCCGACGCAGAAATGGAAAGTGGTTGTTTGTCGTTGCAGAACATCCTGAAGAGGACAAAGGAGGGGACGAAAGAGGAGGAGACTGCTTCGAAGGCTTTGGATTCCATGTCGAAGGTAAGCGTCCCTCACTCCTCACCCTCCTCCTCTGAGATCAGGTCCATGTGTTTCAATGCTGCACACGCCTTAGGGAACATTTGACGTCAGCCTTTTGTCTCCTTGGAAGGATTTCCTATTGAACCAGCTCTGCGGTGACAGTGACTCATTCGTGTCAGTGGGGACAATGGCAGTTAGAGCCTGATTATTATTTTTTTTTCCTCAAAAGAGTGAATGAACCTGATACTCCCTGCGAGACAGAGACAGCTTTATACAATGACAGCTGGAGGGAACATGGGGTGTGGAAAGATACGGACATTCTCCACTTGTGACGCTGTTATTTGATCATTTTGTGTTTTGTATGTCCTCGCTCAAAGATCATCACCGAGTGCAACACTCAGGTGGGAAAGATGAGACAGATGGAGGAGCTGATCCACGTCTCCCAGACGCTGGAGTTCGACAAGCTCAAGGTAAACTCGGGCAAAGATGAACACATAGATTTCAGCCAGACTTGGAGTAAAGACTTTAACGTTTCTGTCCTCAGGCCATCCCGATCATCTCCCAGAACCGATTCCTCGAGAAGAAGGGAGAGCTGCAGGAGATGTCCAAAGGAGGAACCATTTTCAACATGAGGGCCAAGTTCACTCCCGTCCACCTCTTCCTCTTCAACGACCTGCTCGTCATCGCCGTCAAGAAGGGGTGAGGCGGGATCGGGTGGTGTTTGAACACTGATAAGAAAAATAAACATTGCCACAGTAATAAACTGCAGTAGAGCAGGGTGGTACCAACATGTTTTCAATAATAATTATTATTATAGCACCTTTCAAAACACACTATCTTCTTTACAACTTCATTCAGGCTTCTCTCTCTCTGCTCTAGTGCCTTGAACAATCAGGCGTCTTTGCATGTTAGTAATAATGACACAGCGTCGACTATGAAAGTGAAAGTTAAACTCGTTCCAGCATCTTCTGGAAAAGCCGCACATATTATTATAAGCCACAATGAATCATAGCTTATTATTAACCCTGTGACTCATCTCACTCTGCAGTTGTTGAGTCGTATTGGCCCGGTAGAAACGAGAGTGGGGGGAGATTTCCCGCCCTCTCTTTTTAATGATCTGTCATGATGCCACTTCAGCAGTGATGAATGTGACCATCACAACAGGGGGTCGGGATACCCCTCACTTCCTCACAGGGAGCAGGAAGCGGTGGGTGAGGGGAACTGAGACTGCAGACTGGAGCAGCATTTTGATGTGGTGCTGATGCCACATAGAAGAAACTCCAAAACAAATGCAACGTGCCTGTTGTGTGAAATACAGAAGTATCTCCTAAAGCTTCTACGCTGATGATATCCAGCTGTACCTTCTGATCACGCTCTCCTTGTAGTAGTTGGGGGCGTGTCAGACAATGCCGATGATTGAGGACCCATCGGAAACTGATGAAGAAGCATTTCAGGAGCACTAACCTTTGATTTATCTTTCCTGTTCTTTAGCAGTGCGGAGCGGTTTGTGGTTATGGACCACGCCCACCGCTCTCTGGTGCAGCTGCAGCCCATGGATGAAGGCGGGAGCGGCAGCGGCAGCAGTGGTAGCGGCCCCTATGACAACTGCTTCAATCTCACCCTGCTGGAAAACCACCAGGGGCGAATGATGGAGCGACTCTTCAAGGCGCCCTCCCAGTGAGTTGTTAACAGAACACGAGCCTCATGTCGCAACAAGGGAGAAGCGTGGAATTGTTGTCATAACATGTTTTGAGACACGTGTCACATTCGACCCCGTTTCGTGTCAACAGGTCAGACATGCACAGGTGGATGGCGGCGTTCCCTAACCCCACCAAAGCGGCCACCGATGAAGACGAAGTGATTTATGAAGACTGGGGTGAGGAAGCACAAAACGGTGAAGCATCTATCTACTCTAGCCATAGTTTTTTTTAATTTCCCTGCGTTTGTGTGTGTCAGACTGTCCTCAGGTGCAGTGTGTGGAGCAGTACATCGCCCAGCAGGCGGACGAGCTCACCCTGGAGCCCACCGAGATCGTGAACATCATCCGCAAAACCAACGAAGGTAAGAAAGTGTGGGAAACTCCCGAGACAGAGGAGGAGTCGGTTATTTATTCATCTGTAGCAGAGGAAAGCTGGTTTTCTAAATCTAAACAAGATCATCAAATCACCACAGGATATTTTTTTGTTTTTTACCTGAATTTGATGTTATCAGTGTAAAATGCAGTAAAAACAGGGTTCCTATTAAAAAAGTGAAATGAACTGATGGGATTTTGTGTCATTAACATGCCCCCTCTCTGTACTCTGCTCGTTTAAACACCCTGATCCTCAAAACTGCGTCAATCCTCCCTCCTCCACCTTAGCAGTTTATTGATTTGTTTAGACTTTCTTGCATGAACAATACAGACTCCTCCAATCTTCCCCTATTTGTTGTTCTCCTCCACTCTCCTCTCCTCCCCTCTCTTTCCTCTCAGGCTGGTACGAAGGCAGCCGCCTGTCAGACGGGGAGAAGGGCTGGTTCCCCGTGGGAAACGTCATCGAGATCACCAACGAGCACGTGCGGAGGCGAAACCTCCGGGAACGCTACCGGGTCATTCAGGCCGCGAGCATGGTCTCGACCAGCAAGACCCGCACCCTCACTTGAAAATGGACGTTTACGCTGTGCAAAGAATATTCAGGGGGCTTTTATTGGTTTTAAGTGTCAGTTTCTATCGCCCGGGAAATGAAAGAGGAAAAGGGCGACGTCACAAAAGTCCTGCAATCATCAATTTATTTATACTGTGTGTGCGTGTTTCTAAGCACCTGGGAACTTGACGTAAATCATTTATCACTGATGCTCCAAGCAACTATGTGGTATGTGCATGTTTGCACTCAATAACTGAGACCAGCCTCTTCCTGCAAACATGCACGGCAGCCGAACCGACGTGCTAATCATTCCGGCAATAGCTCGCACTAAAGTCAAACCTGCTGCAGAGAAAAGAGACGGGCGTTCCTGTATACCTCACACATGCATACCCGATTATACATCCTCTGCATTCCTGTCACACACGTCAGCTGTCACAGGTCCAAGATCTGACACATTCTGTGATGGATATGAAAGATTGGAGATTGACTGCTGGAGAATCTAGTCGGTAACCTACAAACCCCCAGACTTCTATGAAGCACGAGAGCTTTGGGCATGCATGTGACTGGATGCCCAAGCACAGGAGCCGCCACTGTCCTCTTAGGAGCGATGCTGCAGCTCCACCTGCAGTGAAGAGTTTGTATTATTTATGTATTAACTGCAAATGTACAATATGTTGTAAATAATGAGTGGGGGATTCTTTTCCTTTGAAAAAAAACACTTGCAGTACTTTTAATAAAAACCTTTTAGCTACAGTCGATGTTTCTTTCTCAATTACTCAACTGTGGATATTTTTGTATTTTTATTGAACACTGATGGATTATATGGGGAAACATAGAAAATACTTTTTAAACATGAACCAATAAAGGATTTTTAGGTCAATTAAATGCAAAAACAAATATGCTTGACCTGTTTACTAAATAAAAGAGCCCTGATTATTTAGTCCTTCGAGCAGCTATAGATATTCAGAAGGGTGTCAGCTGCCTCAAGTTCTGTTTCTGACCAATGTATTCCCGCCTGCAGCTTATTCCCAAAATCCTCGTGACTTTGATGTTCCCAGTCCCCAGAGGAGGGCTGGTACACTTCCTCAGTGGGGGTCTCATCAACTGGTCCAAACTCCTGGTAGCGCAGTTGGAGGAGGTGAGTGACGGCCTGGTCCTCCTCCGGGGTGAGCTGGACAATGGCCCGGCTGGTTTTCGCTGGTAAACGGGTGGGGTTGATGTTCCAATCCAGGAGGCCCAGTTCTCTAGTGGGATGAGGCCCGAGACTAAACGGGTCTGGGCTGGTCGATGGGGTCACGAAGGAGGACATCAAGGGCGGTGGAGTGTTGAGCTGGAAACAATCGTAAAACTGAAAGGGGGAGAATGAAAGATTTTTAAAGAGCTTAAATGCTGAAAAACATAGAAAGGTACTGGAAATTTAAGTAAACAGGAAATATGTTTTTACTCAACCCTCAAAAATCTGTCTCAAAACTTTAAAGAAATAAAAATGGGACGTGATAACTAAAGATATCAACAGTTTAGCCTTACCATGATTCAATTGATCAATTTTCCAAATTGGGATTTCTTTTTGAATGGGAATAAAGTGTGTTTTCTGAATATTACCTAATTCAAGATTCAAGAAGTCTGACTGATTGTACCGTGGCCAGCACTTTGCAGACTTACCCCAAAATCAGTCACCCTGTTGGGGATCCTCGTCCCACAGCTCCCGGTGGGGTCAGTGTAGTAGAACTCCTGGGGGGTGATGGCGTGCACTGGGGAGGAGACGCTGGGAGTGAGACAGATGTTGAGCGGCCGCGTGAAGCTGTCGCACAGATGTGGACTCACCTGGGTGGTGGCCCCAGCCTCCATGATGTCGAGCGAGCCCGGCGGCCAGGTACAGGGGCATGAGGGAGGGGTGAGCCAGGGTCCGGGAGGAGACAGGGGGGACCACCCGAAGCCTGGATCGCTGACCGGGGTGGGGGGGGGAGGGACATGGGAAATGTAGGTTATAAACCAGCAGCATGTTTTCAAGGTTGCATTTAAGGTGCGAAACGAAAGTGGTGGAGGACTCACGGGTGGATGTTCTTCTCTGAGGTTCATGGTTCGACTCTCGTGTTTAGGTTTGAGGCTCGAAAACAGTCGCACGTGGCTAGAAGCAATAAACTAAAAAAAAGAGTTACAAATGCTGGTTGCTAACAGGTGGGAACAGTGACGACTACCGCCCCCTAACGGTGGATGTTTGTTTGACTAAACCGCTCCAATGAAGCCAAACTTACACACACACAATTTCAAAAACACGCAAACTGCACCGGGTGTCACCAGATAATGCCAAAGATGTGACCAAAGATCGGGAACCATTTTTAAAAGGAAATTGTAGTTTATGATCGGGAAAACCTCAAAGTTCCCCTCCAAACATATTTTGAAGATAAAAATAACCGTGTCAGAATTTATTGGATAAAGTTCATTTTTAGTTATTTAATCTTTAAGTAACAAAATTAAAAAGGTGTATTAATTTTATTAGCACCTACAATTTTAAATCGCTTTATTTTATAAGGAAGTCGTTTGATTTTAATATTTGCCTTGTGTCGTAAAGCACTTGAACCATGTTTAGGTGAGTGCTATAGAAGTGTCTTAAATTTGTACAGAACTTAAACTGTTCCAGATGAGATGTCACAGGTATGAGCCCTAAACTTTCCTCAATCAAAAAGGAGCCATGATATCAAGAAAGCCTTAAGTGCATAATATACTTTGAAATTGTTGGATCACAACATCAAAATGCATCTAGGGCCTTTCACATCAGTGTTAACATTTTTAAATGTTCTTTTTCCTAAACTGCCATTTGACTTTGAAAGTCCCACTTGTATTCGAACCACATCTTAACCATTAAGTTGTATCTATGTACAAAATCTAAACTTGAATCTCTATATAAAGATGTAACCCCAGAGACCTTTAACAGGTTTCTTTGTCGATACAGGTGTTAATAAAAAAAAAGGCACAACAACAGAATTTAAGAAAACAACTTTATTCAATTTCATCTTTTAAAAATATGAAATTTTACATCCTTTAAATCCAGGCAAGGTTCAGGTTGGTTTGTAAAGCTTTTTGACGTCCTGTGAAGAAATGTAAAAAAACGGAATTAACAAACGGAGACCATAAGCCTTTAAAATGTGATTGTACGATTGTTGTTGTTATTGCCTTTTATCGATGAATATTTATTAAATGGATAAATTCGGATATAGTGAGCAGTCGGGTGGTAAGCAGGCTTGTAAACTGAAAAGGCTCTGGTTGTCCTGGCAGCCAGTGTGGTTTGGAGTTCTGTACTCGGCCCGGCAGTGGTGGTCTGTTGAGATTCTGCAAAGGAACACAGACAACAGAGCTCAAGAACTATGACAAATGTGAACCATTGAGGTCCAGCAGGTGGCGCTCTACTGTACCTGCAGCGGACTGGGAAGTGCGGATGATTTTGCCTTCGCCGGCTGTGTCACACTCAAACTTGTGCACAGAGAAGAGGCTGTGGAGCCCAGCCAGAGGGTACACACACTGCACGATCAACCTGGAAGACAAGTATTGAATTACCGCCAAGATCCATCAGAGGAATTTTTTTAAAGGGAAAGTGCGATACACAAACACGCACCTCACGGTAATAGGCTCGGAATCCACCTGGCTCTCACTGGAGTGCCTCTTGTTGTAGAAAATCTCATTTTGATAAGTCAGACTTTCCTTTACAAGCTAAATTAAAAAAAAGGAATATTTACCCATCTTTTAACTTCATAAACTCCGGGCAGGGTTAATTTTTGTTTAATGGTATGAGCAAAACCTTGACTGTGGATCCACAGCTGTTGAGGGGGAAAGAGAACAGAGCCCTGGTATCATCTGCGTCTTTGGGTCCACAGTACGTACTCAGGAGGTTGGATTTAGCAGGGATTCCTCCACTTGGGCCGCCCAGAGACAAGTCAGCCACCACGGTCATCTTGCCATCATTGGAACACACTGCACAGAGACAAATATAAAAAAAACAAAAAACACAAGTCATCTGTGTGTTAAGTCCACAAATACTCCAATGAAGCACAGGACATTCTTACCTATAAATTCAGTAGCATTGAATTGACAAGTCTTGACGGCTGAACTCAGGACCTCTGATTTATCACGATCCTTCACCAGGATCGTGAAAGTACCAATGAAGCCCTTCAAACCAAATTCCTGCAGACACGATAAAAATCATTGCTCCTAGTACAAAGATTTGTTCCATGAACCAACTGCAGATTCATACTAATTGCGTTTGTCCTCATCCTACCTTGTACACGTATCCATTAGTGAAGAGCGGCACCTCGAGCAGCAGACTCTGGCTATCGTTGGTCAGGATGTAGCCCTGCTGGGTGGCCAGTTCTGGCGTCAGCAGGTCAGAACCGATATGGATGTGCCACAGGTAGTCGAAAGGCCGGTGTTCCAGTTTGAAGATGATGCCAGACTTGGCACAGACGGCTTCAATCTCTGGAGGAGCTGATGGATACAGTACAAATTAACTCAATTCTCAATTGGTTTGACGGTAGAAATACGAGGGTTGTGACTTACCGACGTCCGATAGGGCAACGACTGAGGTCAGGTGGAAATACGGCTCATTCTCAGGCAGAACGGTCAGTGTGTAGTTGACTTCCAGTATGTGCTTCATAGCTTCATCTTCTTTAGAGAACTAGGAGAGAAAACAGACCTCGAAAATGCAAAGTCCAAAAATGACAGAAAACGCTGAATATTCACTGACCTCAATTAGCATTTTAAAGTTCATACGCCAATCATAAAATACTTTACCTGATTCAGCACAACAGGGTCATCGAAAGGCACCATCAGAGTGTAACCATGGGTGTTGTTGGGATGAAAGACTTCAGTGACTGTGTGGCCACTTGCATTTTTAAACGGAGCGTCACACTTCTGGCCATTCAGCTCAACTGCAGACAGCTCAATGTCATCAGGGATGTCGCCGAGGTAGACTCTGAACATGTTCTCTTCATCAACAGTTTGGTCTACAGTGAAGACTTCGAGTGGCAGCATGGGACTGGCCAGCGTCCTGTGAAACCTCTGTCTGGTCTCGTCGTGATCCTTATTCACAAAGATTTGCTCCAAGTAGAGGTTGAAGAAGTAACACTCGTAGAGGCCACCTGACACAAAGCTCTGCAAGAGAAGTTAACTTTCAAAATTCTGAACAATTGTATTCTATCGCTTTTCTTAAATGCTACTAGAGGCAAAGAAAGCAGTGTATCACATGTAGTGATACACCTGGCTGCTGTAAATATATAATGCATTACAATTATTCACATCAGCCACCAGGTGGTGCTCAAGGCACTTGGCTTCAGTTTTGGGGAGCTGCCATGCAGTCTCTTTAAAAAGGCTATCTATAGTGTAGCAAGATCCTCTCCAAGCCATTTGACCTCCACTGCATAATTCTTTAGAGCCAGTTATCCATACAAGTTCAAATAAGATATCTTGACATATTTTACCATTTAAATCTTTGAACCTTGAATTTAGCAGATGTCTCAAAGGCTAATATGTCCATCAACCTTCAGACATCCATCTGATGCCTCCTCACCTTCCAGTATCCTCCTTCAGCATTATAGGGGATGCTGATCTCCACTAAGCCATCGTGCTTCTCCATAATGAAGCCTCTCTCCTCTGCAGCGGGCTGCTGCACAAGTTCACCCCCGACACCGATGTTGACCTGTGTGTTGTTCAGACCAGACTGCAGCGGGCTCAGCAGTTCAGGAGTCTCCCACACCATGTATCCACTGTCATGATATGATCCTTCATCTGTGGAAGTTAATGCAATGCACATTTACTGGTTCGTCAAGGGAAAAGAGCCACGGCATAAAATGTTTGGAAGACTGACGCATGGAGCAAGCGGCCACGAGATCGACAATGATGAAAACCCAGCTTTGTTTGGAGAACAGAGTTGCATGAACGACCTCGACTGGAACACCGTTCACCTGGAGAGAGAAAGAGTCAGAACCCGATTTGGAGTAAATGCCCAACAAGACAGGTTGAATCACTGCAGTTTACCTCCAGACTGGATGAGTGAGGTTGTCCATATGGCATACGAAGTAAAATACGTCTATCCGTCAGGTCTAACACGTAGCCCTGCTCACGAGCTTCAGAGAGGTTCATGGGGGTCGACTGCTCCTCCGCTACTTGAAAAATCACCTGCCAGTCTGAAGCAGCTGGAGTCTGGAATAGAATAAAAATAACCAAACGGCTGCTAGAGATAACAAAAATCAGTTGCAGTCAACCAGGTAACATACAGGCTTTTCAGCATCCACATCATTCGTCTCTCCAGATGGACAGGCCACCTCACTGCTCACAGACACCTACAGAGAAATCAAAATTAGTCAACATCTGGATACGGAATGAAAAGTATTCAAAAATATAAACGAGCTTACTTCCATGTAGTTGGTCTCACAGGTAACTTCCCTGGGATACCAGGGCAGAGCGGGAGTACAGGTTTTGGTCAAGGCATAGGTGACCTCCTCTCCTTCATGGTTTGAAATCAGGTTGAAGTTGAATGTGAAAACTTCATCATCCTGAAGGAGTGTAAAAAAAAATTAAATGGAGGATGGCTCAGTTTATTCCCATTTAACCAAAAAAGACCTGTATTTTGTGTGTGCGATTGAATATACTTTGTTGTTAGTGTGACAGCTGAAGTAGGAGGCCCGGAGCTCCACTTGGCTGGTTCGAGGGAGAACACTGACAGTGTAGCCACACTCGGCTGAATAATTCTGAGTGATGGGGTACACGCCAGTTTCATCTGAAAGAAATGGGAAGTAGTAAGAAACCAGCACAATAATAAAAATCAGTTTCTGCAAAGTCAGGTTAAATCTAATTTCTCTTTTTAAAAAACATTTAAAGGTTAAGAGGAACATTTCTTCTCTAAATAGTAGACGTAGAGTCATTTAATAGGAGTCAGGATTATGTGAAGCATGGTTTAATGAAAAAGAAAATTGTTTAGCTCCTTGTAATGACTGCTTGCCCCTTCTGCAGGCTATAGGGCATACTTTACGGCAACTCCAGCAATAACCAAAACCAGCCTCTACAACACCCCAAAAGAATCATACCATCACATTGAATTAAATCTACAGTATTAAAAGAAGAACCGTATTTAGCCCTAATGAACCAGTGCTGGACTCACCGACGGCCTCAAAGTGAAGTTCTTCTCCAGTGAACGAGACGTCAACAGTCACCACGAAGTAGCAGTCACGACACTCCGTACTGTGAGCTCCTGTGTGAACAAACAAGTTGACTTCTCTACAAAATCACCCCCGATTCTAACGAGGCCTAACACACATTCAATTAATTACCGTCAGGGATTAACGATTTTGCAGGCGACAATACAAACAGGAGTAAGGCCATGCTGCAAGACAAACGCACACAAGTTACACTGACACTTCTCAACGTGCGTTTCACATATGACCCTTTGTTATCGCCACCAAACCAACTCACCCAAACCAATACAGAGAAGTCATAGTTGCGGATAGTGTTGGCAAAGTGTCTAAAGCTAGCCTGGCTGCTAGCAAACTACACCTGCTACCACACGCTAAAGTCAAACACAACCTTGATACAACCTGATCACACTGGCACAATGTGGTCCTGTGCCCAGCTTCACCTGCTTTTATAAGATAACTACTTGACCTCATGACGTGAAGTCAACTCTCACCTGATCAGCTGCAGGTGATTGGAGGCCCTCGTGATTGCCAATGAGCCGCACATGTGCCTGTCCCCTGATTGGCTGGTGAAGGCCGTGAGCTACAAAAGCAGGTGAAGGAGACAGAAGCACATGTTGCCAGCCGGATCAGGTTCTATCAAGCAAGTGTTTGACTTCAGCTTGTGTGTGTGTGGTAGCAGGTGTAGTTTGCTAGCAGCGGGGCTAGCTTTAGACACTTTGCCAACACGTCAGCAACTATGGCTTTCGGATCCAGCCTTATGTAAGAATCTTTGATTATCATTTACAAATGTTTTGTTGACCTGTTGATTGATTTATTCACACATGGGTTTTTGTATTTCAGGTTCGTCCTGCTCTTGTCCGTGTGGTCAATTGCAAAATGTGACCAGATTCCCAGTGGTAAGCGTTAAAGGCTGCAGAAACACTGATCTGCAACCAGCGGCATATATTAAGCTCTTGTTTGTTCATGCAGAAGTTCGTATGGAGTGTCATGATCGCTACTTCCTGATAGAAGCTGATCTCTCATTCGCTGGGAATGAAACTCACTTTGAGGCTGTTGGTGAGTCCTGCACCTTTTAACCCCTCCAGCAGGGATTAACATGTCCCAGGGTTGGAGGAAGCAATTTAACCCAACCATTGAATCTGTAATGTTTCACTGAGGAGTGCAATACGACTTTGGTCCTCAAACTAATGTTTCTTTTGCAGATGGAACAGGTGCTTACCCCATCACAAAGCAGTATGCTGCTGTGTGTGGATACACTGTCAGTGTTCTCGCTCTTAAAGGCGTTGTGGAGCTCCGAGCCTCCTACTTCAGCTGTCACACTGACTACAAAGTACGCAATCATTTATCCACACAAAGACAATTTCAGGACATGAGGCCGACTCTCCCCTTTTGACATTTCTCATTCACTGTCTTCAAGGATGATGCGCTTTTCACATTCACCTTCAACCTGGTCGTTACCCATGAAGGAGGGGAGGTCACCTATGCTTTGAATGAGACCTGTTCTCCCACTCTGCCCTGGGCTCCCAGAGAGGTTACCTGTGAGGTCAACTACTTGGAGGTGCGCTTGGTTGCATTGTAATATTTATATTACAATATATATTATACAATATATCCTGTCTGCTGCTCGCTAACCCTGATCATCCATAGGTGTCTGTGAGCAGTGACGTGGTGTGTCCAACTGGGTCAAAGCCAGACGACTGGAATGCTGCTGTCCAAACTGTACGTAAACCCTTCTGCTTTCTGGGAGATGTGCAAGTAAAGGCTTGAAATGGCTGTTTTATCTTCCCAGGCATATGCTTCAGCCACCTCAGACTGGCAGGTGATGTTTCATAAAGCAGAAGAGCAGCTGAAACCGATGGAACTGTCTGAAGCTCGCACACAGGGCTATTTGTTTCACCTGACCAAAGGACGGCTTGTAATGCGTACATCGTATAGACAACCACACTCATTAAACAAGAAGGTAAACCACAGCTGTTTATTTATATTTCATAGTATTTTGATGAGTCCTCAACACTAATGGTATCTAGAGTGTCTTGCGACAGATTTTGTTCTAAAGCAGGTTTTGACTTGTCCATCTCCAGGTGAACGGTGTTCCAGTGGAGGTCGTCCATGCAACTCTGTTCTTCAGACAAAGCTGGGTTGTCGTCCTGGTCCACCTTGAGGCTGCTTGCTCCATATGTCAGTATCACAATATTTTTATGCAGTAGTTTGTTTCCCTTGATGAACAAGTAAAGGTTTTATATTTGTGTCTTCTCCACAGCTGAAGGATCATACGATGATGCTGGATACATGGTGTGGGAGACTCCTGAGGTGTTGAACCCGCTGGTGTCTGGTCTGACCAACACGCAGGTCAACGTTGGTATTGGTGGTGAACTTTTGGAGCAGCCGGCTGCAGAGGAGCGAGGTATCATTGTGGAGAAGAACAACGGCTCAGTAGAGATCAGCATACCCTATAACGCTGAAGGAGGATACAGGAAGGTGAGGTATAGAGGAGCATGATCAGTTGTGGTTTGTGTGTTCTGACATGATGGCGTTTCTTAAACTAAGTCTTTTTCAGAGCTTTGTGCATGGGGACCTCTACGAGTACTACAGCTTTCATCTCCATCTGGAGCAAATCGAAGGGGATGAGGATCATGTTGACACCAGAATTCGCTCTCTCAGGACACTCGCAACTCCTCTTCTGCCCTGTCCTCTAGTTACAGAGAACCGTAAGTCTATCTTTGACTTAACCTGCATTGCTACGAGCCCAATCTAAACTTCTTTCATTTCAGAAACCGACCCTGAGGAACGAGTTTTCACAATCTACCTGGGAGATGTTCCTGAGGATGTCGAGCTCTCTGCTGTTCAGCTAAATGAACGCGCACATATATTCACAAATGAGAGCGACCACAGCATCACAAAGGTTGTTCATCCCAACAACACCCATGGCTACACTCTGAAGGTGCCTTTTGATGACCCTGCTGTCATTAAGAAGGTAAATGGTCTCTAAACCTTGGCACGTTTACAAGTGGTGCTGTCGTCCAGCTAAATCGGTAAGCATCTGTATTTTCTGTCTGCAGTTCTCTGAAGAAGATGAAGCTATGAAGCACATACTGGAAGTCACCTACACACTGATTGTTCTGCCTGAGAATGAGCCATTTTCCTACGTGACCTCAGTCATGGCACTATCAGACGTCAGTAAGTCACAAACCTCGTATTTTACTGTCCAACCAATTGGAAACTGGAGTTCTTCACTCGACTGTTTCCTTCAGTTCCGGAGTTTGACGCAGTCTGTTCCAAGTCTGGAATCAGCTTCAAACTGGAGCACCGGCCTTTCGACTACCTGTGGCACATATATATCGGTTCTGACCTGCTGACGCCAGAACTGGCCTCCCAGAATGGCTACATCCTGACCAACGATAGCCAGAGTCTGCTGCTCCAGGTCCCGCTCTTCGCTCTTGGATATGTGTACGGGGTACGATGTGGAAAACTACCTGAGAACAAACTCTTACTGCAGGGAGCAAGTAGTTTTGAACATGTAAAGTTTTAACCAGCAGTGTTTTGCAGGACATTGCTCTGAATGGATTCCTTGGCACTTTTGAAATCCTCATTCGATATCAAGGAACATCAGAGGTCCAGGGTTCAACTGTGAAGACATGTCCGTTCAATCCTGCCGAGTTCATTTGTAAGGGCATCCTGTCTGTTGAACCATGAGAGCAGGTTGGGTTTGACACGTTGACCTAAAAGTCGTCTCTCTGCAGCGTGTTCCCCTGATGGCAAGATGACAGTGGTGGCTGACTTGTCTCTGGCCGTCTCAAGTGGAGGAATCCCCGCTAGATCCAACCTCCTGAGCATGCAGTGTCCACCCAAAAAAGCCGACAACACCAGGGCTCTGTTCTCTTTCGTTCTCAACAGCTGTGGCTCCATAATAAAGGTGGAGTTGATTACTAAGGTTCTAACGTACCCGTAGCACTCAATCATCAACAGCATTTTAACATTACTGTACTTCAAATGTTTGTCTTTCCAGCTGGTTAAGGGATATGTGACGTACGAAAACGAGATTTCCTTCAGCAGGATGTGGAGCTTTCAGAAAAATCAATCAGCTTCTAGCCATGAGATTGACCGGTACAGATCTACAGCCTCCAGTTATTCCCCCCCCACCCCTCTGAACTACTTATGACTGCATCGCTGACTTTGTCTTATAGGGTGACGGTGCAGTGTACCTATCCTCTGGCTGGGCTCCATCGTCTCTTCTCCTATTATAAGTTTGAATCTGACGCAGCGGGTATCGGCAGCATTGTTCATTCTTCACACTCCACTGAAGGTAAGTAGCTCACTGGGCAGAATGCACAAGTCTCCTAAACCTCTTGATTTCTTACTGCTTCTAGTTCAACAAAAACCTGCAATGGTGTTCCACACGGTGCTTCAAACTCCAGTGCCTGTAACCAGACGTACCAGACCTGTTTTGGTGAAGCACGGTCACCAATCCAGAGTGCAGACACATTTACAGCTCAAATCTTACCAGGTCAAAGCCAATCAGTCTATTTTAGCTTGACTTGACTTTTAAATGCAATTGTTAATAAAATGGTTAAAAAAAAATGATATGCTCCAGCCTTCATTTCTCCTACTTGAACCTGTAATTCAAACCCATACAGCTTGAACTGACTTATTTTAAATGATAGACAAATATTTGTAGTTGGTGTTAAGATAATTGCTTGGGCCACAGGTCATCAAAGGGTTGGTTCTCCCGTTTGAAACTGATCCCAGAATTCAAAAGTTTAACCAAACATTCTTCCATGTAGTTGGCCTCACACGTAACCTCTCGGGGAGCGAGGGAGAACAAGTCTCTTTCAAAAAATGAAAGGAACATGAAATTCTTCGCCTGATCCACAGCTGTCATGAAGTAGCCATCACGACACTCTGTACGATAAGAGCTTAATGTGTGAAAGGAGACAGAACCAAATGTGTGCACTTTAATCAGTGTTTCATTAGCATGGTTAATTCAGCCACCAATCTGAGGCTCTCGCGCATGTGCTGTTCATTCTGTGCAACAAATTGTTCACGTTTTATAAATGCACTGGAGTCGGGCATCAAAATTCAATACATATTTGAAAATGTCACCTTCATTGGCACTGGTGCTTCAGGAGAACCCAGTGTAAAGGAAACTTGTGTATAAGATTTCCTTGCCTTTTTCCTTTAGACCTACCTGAACTACATTTTGTACTATTTTCCTTTAGCCTTCATTAATTTTACTCCTGAAAAATATAATCCAGTCAGATCCTTATTTAAGTCGCGTTTGAGAGAAACCGATCAGGATTTCAATCATGTTCAAATAGGTTTATTTCACATTAGACAAAAACAAGACAATCATGAGAAGCAAAATGTTCCTCTGGGAAGTCATTTGTCTAGATAACTAAAATAACCTGAAGTCAAAGCCTGTTAGTTTATCATAACATTCTTTATTGGAAACTTCAACAAAAGCACAGGAAAATTCCCTTTTTAGTTTTCCAAAAATAAAATGTATAGAGAAGAAACTGATATAAAACTAAAAGAAACCAAAGAAAATGCAACACTTATTTATTTTCTTCTTTTTCTTCCAGTATGTGGAAACATGTGTGCAGCAGCAGGATGGAGATTTGGGCAGAAAAGAGGAGACGGAGGTTAAACATTAAATACTGTATTAAAATGATTGCACTGAGAAAATCAGAGGGAAGACAGACGGAGGTGTAACTATATATAAAATGTTGAACAGTTTTAATATTTTTACACCACTGATACCTTGATGTTGCTCCTACAAATTCACCCTCCATTTTCTTTGACCTGGACAGGGATGAATTATATTACAAAATTTCATAAATAGAGATTACAAATTATTCTACTACTACACACACACACATATTTACCTGTGTTTGCTTCCCTGCGTGTGCGATTGACGGCCATCGTGGGTGAGAGGTCCAGTGGTGAGTACACAGGAGACGGAGGAGACAGAGTGCTGCTTTCGTTTGCAGGGTAGCGACACTGGATCGTCAGTCTACAACAGACAAGACGTGAATCCAACATAATGAGACTTTTTCTCAAAGCAAACAGAGCTCAGCGTTGTTTCCTCACCTGTACGGAGAATCTCTGTGGATAACAGGATCATCCGGAGGCAGGAAATCTTGGTTGTAGCTGATCTGGTTTTCGTAAAGCAGGAAATTCCCCTCAGTCTAAAGAAACACGAGGAGATCAGAGCAGAACAGCATGTTTTTTTTGAGTGGAGTCTGAATAATGAAACTCCCTCACAGTGACGGTCGTCCCGCAGGAGTCCAGGCTGAAGTTGAACAGAGCTCTGGCACTGTCCGTCTCCATTGGAGCACAGCGGGGGTCCAGCAGGGTGGTTCGGTTGGGGGGAGTGGGCGGGATGGTGTGGGTGGTGTCAACCACGGCCATCATTCTCCCTTCCGGCAAACATACTGTCTGAGACAAACTGAAGTGTGAGGGATGTTATGGAAAAAAAACGTTCATGGATTCAGCTGCAGTTTTGAGCTTCTGTTTTGTACCTAAAAGTTCGGCCACAGGAAACGTGCATTTGTGGAGAAGGCTGTCCTTTACTTTCAGAGACTCTGCATCCACAACGAACACATTCACTCCAGCAACGAGGCTCCACAAGGTCAACTCCTACACGGGAGAATCAGAGGACATTCAAACAGCTGCATAGTACAGTGACAGTGAGGGAAATTAATGTAAACAAAAGTAAACACAATAGATCTGTTTTGAAAGCATTGGTGAGAACGTATCGAACTAAAATGAGATAAAACTCAATATGGTCCAGGAGATGAATACAAAGATAACACAACATAAATCACAAGGGCCTGACAGATGAGAATTTAATTATGTTCGTGTGCAGGGGGGGTGGGGGGGGGTGGATTGACCTCGTAGTTCATCCCGGGGCTGTACAGAGGGATCTCTACATTATTAAAGGCATTTTTCAGTAATATAAATATGGGTAATATCTCGATTTTTACACATATTAAGTTTAGGTATATGTCCTGTCCCTACACATAAAAAACAATTACACATTTTATTGATATAGTACTTTTAACAGCGATAAAAGTAACTTTACAAAGGTAAGCTTTTAAATTATTTAAATATGAAATACACTTCATATACACATTTAAATATAAAATACACTTCATAAACACATTTAAATATTAAATACACTTTATAATCTCACATCAATCTTATATGATAAGACTAACCTTTGAATTTCTTATCGTGTGGGTCCGATGCATTATCACATTTACTGAATCCACAACACAAAGTAATATTCTCTCCAGTATTTGCTTTAATAACATCGCAGACTGCATCTTTTAATATTGTGTTGTTTACCTCCACATCCTGTGCATTATCTCACAAAGAAGGAATATTTCCCCTGTGTGATTATGTTTGATTTATCTGACATGTGAACGTCTGTATATTAATAAAACAGGTATTTTGTCCTCACCTGTAGTCACTGGACTGGAGACACTCAGAGGGGAGACCAGGAGCAACACAACACTGAAACACACACACACACACACACACACACACACACACACACCACACACACACACACACACTGTATGAGTATACTACACTGACTACACATTATTTTCACATACAAAAACTCACCCACTCTGAATATGGAACGCTGCTATTTTCATTTCTAGACCGGAAGTGGTTGATGTGAAAACTGGGACCTGTGTTTACCTCACAGGAAGTGACGCCATCTTGACTCACCTGCAGGAGCTAATTAGCAGAAGCATCCTCCAGCTTCATCAACACACACACACAAACACGTCATTACCTCTGAGTAAGTACACAAAGTCGAAGTAAGTCGTTATTAACTTATTGTTTTTGTTGGACTTTATGTTAAAAATTGCGTTTAGCTTCAAAAACACTAAATTTAACGCAGTGAGCTGCTGGGTTAAAATGTGGTCTTACAGTGACACCTAGTGGTCGGAGTGAGTTCTGGCTCATACGAAGAAACAGCACAATCTGTACTGTGTGTACATTAATGTGTAAGGCTTCACCCAGAGTGAAGTACAAATACTTTGTTACGGAACTTAAGTATATTTTTCATGTATCTGTACTTTACCTGAGTATTAATTTTTTTGACAACTTTTTACTTCCTTCATTTTAACACAAATATCATAATATTTTAACAGGCTCATTACTTTTCCTTGAATGCACTTTTATACTTCACTTGAGTAAAGAGTTTGAATCAGTACTTATACTTTTACTTGAGTCATTTTGAACACAAGTATCTGTAAAGAACGTGTGTACTTTTACCACCTCAGGCTACAACTTTTATTCACACTAGGTCTATAGATATATAGGGTTAGGGTTAGGGTTAGCACTATAAAAATGCAGGTAGTAGTATGTCCGTTATAAAACTTTTTTATTTTATTTAGCTATTTAATCCTCCCTGACACAATGTTGGCACTATTTTGTATCATGGAGCAGCACCTATCTGGGCGTTGTGTGTGTGTGTGTGTGTTGTGAGATCATCACAGCTGGAGCTCTCTCCCTCATCCAGGGCGGCACAGCTGGACGCCTGCAGTCACCACATCCTCCGCTCCTTCACTCCACGAGCAAATGTTAGTGGAGAACAAGTCCTGTCGTGATTAAAGAAGCAGTAATTGAACTGATCAGCGAGTGTCCTGTGGAGAAGAAATGGGAAGACGCGGCCCCGGGGAAAGGTCAGTGTCTATTTAAAGAACGAGAAAATGATACTGGTTGATGTCACTTAAGGAACAATATATTGATTTTGATTATGTCCTGCTTCAAAGCCTGTAATATATAAAATACACTGCAGTTTTTTTCCCAATTTTTTCTTTGCAAGGAGCAGGAAAAGGCAGCTAAAGTGTATAGTGCGTATTTAAAGTGGAATGTAAATAAATAAGATATGTACAGTAAGAAATATATATGGAATAGTACAGTATTAACAGGTATTGTATGATATAAGAACTATGAGCAGTAAGAAATATATATAACATGTGAGATTCCTCCAGAGGTGCAAGTAAAGATGTCAGAGTAAATGAAGCTGAAAACACAAAGAAATTGGCAGATTTTACTTCCCTCCAACAGAAATGTATAATTTCTAAGTGAATATCTCAATGGAATCATATCTTGACTCTTCAGATTGAATTTATGACCGTTCAGGAGTCTCATACCTCACCTGGATTAGGAGGCATGTGACCGTTCCCTTCTTTTGACATTAAGATAATAAAATATTCATTCAGGGCAAAATAAGAGACGATAGAAAATCTTTCCAGTCAAATCTGCAAACAAAACACTTTCTTTGAATACCACGTGAATCTCCCATTTGTTTATTTTCCTCAAAGTGACGGCTTGCCTGGTGGTGGAGAGCTGGACTGGCTCCCACTGTCCAGGCAGCCTCATTAACATTTGAGTCACATTGTGTCATTAGCAACACTCCACACAATACAGGAAGTCGTGCTGTGCAGGACGCCTAACGAGCTAATCAAGCCCGACACAAGTACAACACAACAAAGCTTCAGTTTGTCGTGTTTTCCATGTTTTTAACATCAATTTGTGTAATTATAAAGTTCTTGAAACGCAAAAGTCAGGTGTGGGAGGATCAGTTGGATTCATTCCAGGAATTGTTCATCCTCGCTGTCACGACCGGTGATGACCTTATCCCGTCCGATGACACTTACGACCACAACCTCCACCACGCACACCCTCAGCAGCATTTCCTCCCCTCCACCAATCACATCCCTCGCTCAGCCCCCGGGAATGAGGAGGATGGGAGGATGACGAGACGTATTTATCAGCTCAACACTTCCCCCGCTCAAACACTGACGACTTTAAAACTCTTGCACCACCTCCTCGCTCCTCGCTCGTTGCTCAGAGGTCATATATTTTTTTAAAAGAGCAGGTTTTATCTTTGGTTTGGCGTCGCGAGGTGAAGATGCTCCGCTCTGAGGTGCAGGTGATTCTGGTGGCGTTGCTCTCCTCTGGGCTGCTGGTCAGCGGCGCTCCACGCTCGGACATCCAGACGGGAAGACCGAGAGCAGAACTCACAAACGACAAGGTAAGCCACTATATATCGTTTTCTTAATTTAAGTTCTGTATATTTGGTTGTATTTGTACTCTTCTTTTTTCCTATGACTTTTAATTATTTTTCTTTTTCCAATCATTTCCTTTCCCGTCCTCCTTCAGGCTCTCGCTCACTTGCTGCTGTTGCAGTTTGTCTCTGAGCTGATGGCCACGAGAGTAGAACAGATGCTGCCCAAGCTGGAGCAGGAGGAGGAGGAGGAAGAGGAGGAGGAAGAGGAGGAGGACAGGGAGACGGGAGGAAGAGTGGAGGTGATGCGGCGGCACCTTCCCCTCTCTCAAAGAGAACGCAAAGCAGGCTGCCGCAACTTCTTCTGGAAGACGTTCACCTCGTGTTAACACCAAGAGAAGAGCTGGAATCGTTTTGTGTGAAACTTTTAAGAGTTAATTCATCCATGTTTGTCCCTTTTTGTTGTAAACCACTGCAGGATGTCAAATATACAGGTTTTGGTGATTGTAAACAATAATATGGATGTATGTTTTAAAGACTGGCAGGGATGTACACAGTATATGAAATAAAGTTTTCTGATTTAAAATGGAAAATTTGTCAGGCTGTAATACTTGGTGTGTTAAAGTGTAATTTTGGGGATTTAGAATGTGAACATTCATGAAGTGTCAAAATTGAACCAGTATGTATTTCCTATATTCAGTGAGGAAACTTTTAGAATATGAAGAATTCTAAAGACTTGGGTTAGTGGATTTGTTAATTACATGTCAGCTCCTGTGGATCATGGATAATATCCATTGTACAGGAAAACCCATAAAACCACTTACTTGCTCAGAGCCCAACCGAATGAATCCCCATGTTTGGCTGCAGAGGGCGCTGTTGCTCAAGATAAGTTTATCGTTAAAACTCAATAAGCTCATAGAAAATTAGCCCAAGATGTAATAACCTGATAAATAACCTTGTTGAAATCCCTATGACATTACCAGGGTCAAATTTTGGGGCTTGGGATTCAATACTGGGGAGGAATTCAGCACACAACAGCAATTGTATAAAAATTGACACACACAGATAAACTTGGTGACATTTTAATAATCAAATCATGTTGCCACAACCTGCGTTAGGAAAAGAAATCCACCACTGGGTTCACATGCATGTAACTGTCATTTCTACTTCAATAGTCTGTTTATTCAGACCCGGATGCCTCCTGCTCCTCGGCGTGAACTCATCGGCGGCCTGACGTCTGCTGCGGTACCGTGGGCTCTGATCTCCGAGCTCCAATTCACAGCATTTCAGACAAAACACCCAGTGAGGATATAAAAAAAAATGAATGAGTTGGCATGATTACATGTTTATAAAATGACACATTATCGAAATGATCACCTTAATGACAAAAAGCAGTATATACACCATGAGATAAATTAACAACTCAATACCGTTTTTAATAAGCAGAATTCACAGTTTCAAAAAAAAAGAAAGAAAAGAGGGTCGTTATGAAACTGAATGACGTCCTTGAGGTAAGGCTGCTTTCAAACGTCTAGCCCTTTAAGTTACACGTGTACAAAAAAGGAGGACGGGAAAAAAATGGCGGGTTAAACGCGATCGTGACAAACACTGTTAGCGCCAACGTCTCAGAACATGTGAGACTCCGCCCACGTGAGTGCAAGGACGAATGAAAAGAAACTTCACATGTGAGGAAATCCTAAGATACTATTAATGTTCTTCTTTCTAGAGGGGGGGGGGATTCATTACATTTAAGTCAAAAAAAAGAAAAGTATGTAAAAGTATATGTCAAGTAAATGAGTCTTTGAAATTTACGACAACTTCGGTTTGTTTACACAGACTCTTCGCACACGAGCGTCTGACACCGTGTTTTCCTTTAGCGTTGGACTTCATTGCACCATTGTCTTCAACGTAACAGTCAAGTATCAACCAAATCAACAAATATCAAAACAGAACCAAAGCAAGATTGTGTAACGTAGACATTCAAAATTGTTATTCTGCGTGATTTAAAAAGAAGGGAAAAAAAAACAGTCATTTTAAGAGCTTTGTATGTTGAGATGTGTTCTAGCAAATGTTGTAGTAGCGTTCAGTAAAAAGTTATAGAAGGAGAAAAACCCTACACATTCCGTTCGTCTACATTTCTTGTGCTACGAGGCTACTCACTGCAAAGATTCACTGCACTACATGCTGTACAAACCAACCCAGGGTGTTGTGTACAGTCACTCTCTCCGAAATACACATTTTAAACTGTCATATCCCTCCATGTCCATGATCTCTATAAGTAATAACAACGTACAAGCCTCCAGATGAGCAGTACCAGAATGAATACATGTTAAGTGGAGCCCAAGCTGCCTGCAGGTCAGGCCTCTGTTGTAGTAATACTGAGCTGAGTGTAAAAAGCAGGGGCAGTTGTGTATAAAGAAAAAGAGACAAAAAATGTGGTTGGATATTTGAATGATTGGGGGGAAAAAGCGACATGGTTGCTCTGTTGTCACTGGGATCGGTAACGCTGAGTCTGAAAATGTCTTTCTGTGAATGTAACGGCAGCAGCAGACCACCAGAGGGCGCTGCAGCAATGTCTGCCAGTTCACGAACAGAGCAACCACTTATAAAAAAGAAAAATTTACAAGAAGCAATTTGTACCACAGAACAAAAGCAGGGGGGTGAACCCTGTCTGTGATATTGATCGTGTGTACACCACGTGAACTGTCAGTGGGTTTGTAACAGAGGGGCTGCAGGTTGGGAGGATCAGGGAGGTCTGTTAGCAGTCAGTGGAGATTTTGGCCGAGAGGTCCTGGATGCGGCGAGCGCTGCAGCTCTTGCACAAGATGTGTCCGTCCAGCGGGTAACAGCCGCGGCCCTCCCCTTCGGACGACAGCAGGAGACCACATTCCTGTCCAACACAGACACTCCAGTCATTTCACAGGGACTCGTACTGTAAATGTTTGCACACTGCGAGTGAATTCGACTGTTGATGATGTGATAATTTATGGAAATTTAACCCGACATTTTCCAGGCAACTAAAGAATCGTTGAATACATTATTTACGAGTAGTTTAAAAGAGCTACAGAGACACGTTAACTTCACAGTGCCATCGTTCAATGCTCCAACTATGTGATTAGTCCGTTAATAATGACCAATGAAATGTGAGCATATGGACTGAGCCACCAAACACTGAAGTCACAGTGATGGACTCATTTTTTTTAGACTTATTTTACTCAAATTAAACTCTCAGACTTATTTCATATGTTTAAAAACACCAGCTCCTGGGGATTCTGGTATTTTTCCGAAGTTGACTCACCTCGCAGACGTAACAGTTGACGTGGAAGCTCCGATCCAGAGCCACTATCCTGACCGTCTCCTCCTGGCCTGGTTCAGGCATGATGGGCCCGCCACACACCGAGCAGCGCGGCGCATACTTTCTGCAAACAACCATCAAAACTCGCACTTAGTGAAAATCAGTGTTACTTTGCTTTACTTCCAAGAAACGATAACCCAGGCATATTTCACAACATTCAGCTTGGTGTGTGTGAAGGTGTTAGTACCTATGGAAGTCGTCTATGCAGTGTATCTGGGACGTGGCGTCCACGGTGAAGGGCACGCCGTCCAAGCAGCAGTTACACACCACACATGTGAAACAGCGAGGGTGGTAGGCTTTCCCCATGGCGCGCAGGATCCGGTCCAGGATGGGCTTGGAGCACTTTGAACAGCGCTCTAGTGTACTCTAAACACAAATATGGAAATGTTAAAAAGAAAGTAAAGCAACAAATCCCAATTTACCATGAAATATTTAAACAATTAACTCACAATGTAACAACTCTCGCAGTAACTCCTCTTGTCCAGGGCGTAGAAGGGTTGCCCCCGGAGACGGGCGTGGCAGGTGATGCAGGTGAAGCACTCCACGTGAAACACCTGCTCCATGGCGATGCAGCCGCTGCCGTCCCCGACCACGTTGTCCCCACATCGGGCACAGCGGCCTGAAAGAGGACAAAAACAAACCAGTTTTGTGTTTGATTTGAAGCGCTTTTGTAATTTCACAAGTCGTTAATGGGACAAGACGGGACTGTACCAAAATAGTCCTCTGCAGGGGGGTGGTTCATGTCATATACCAACTTCTTGGTGAGTCGGTCCAGCTCCTCTTCAGGCCGGGTTGTTTGTAAACCCTGCTGAAGAAGAGAAAATTCTGACAATTATATGAAGTATGTAACTGGAAAACCCAAAACTGACTTTCAAGACATCACAAGTGCTGAAAGATTATAAACTTTTAACTGCATTATTATCTCAGTAGACAGTTACAGAATCTAATTCATGATGCTTAGATTCTTGCTCCTACCTTGCCGGACTGATAAGCAGGATTCTGTGCAGCTCCGGCCCCCGTCTGATTATTCTCCATCCCTCTCTTAGTCATCGGAGCCTGGTTGACTCTTCCTCCAGACCCCGGGCCACCCCCCTTGTACCCCGTGTCCGAGTGCAAGTCTTGACCTTGTGAACCGGGGTGCGGCGGGTACCAGCCCTGGGGACCTGCCTGAGTCTGGTGCTGGGGGCGTGACACGTGCTGGCGAGGCGGGGGCGGAGTGTAGGCCTGCTCCGCCTGCCTGCCCGTCTGCGAGTAGGTGACGGGCTGCGCTGTCTTGACCTGGACGCTGAACCTGGGCCCGCTAGGGGTGGAGGAGGTGGTGTAGGAGGCTGGTACGGGCTGGGGGTAGGGTTTAGGTGAGGGGGAGGGGGAGGGGGAGTAGTAGTCCTGCTGGTGGGAGGTGGAGTACTGAGGTGTGTGGTGCTCGCTGGGGTAGGGCGGTGCGGGGTGGTATTGGCTATGGGGGTGAGGAGGGTACCCCATGGATGGCCGACCCTGAGGAGGGGCTACACTCTGGTGTGCAGGCTTGTAGTGATCCCCTGAGAGGTATTTGTTGTAAGGCACGTTGTCGTACAGCTGCGGAGAGATGGAGTGATAACAAAATGAAATAATGATGACAAAAATGAGAAGTGTGAAAAGAATGATGAGTATTTTCCTACTTGTGTGCTGGGGTCCTGTGGGTGACTGTCGAGATCGGCTAGCATACTGGTCAGGGAGTCGATATCGGCATCTATTTTAGAGTGATAGCCCATCAGCTTTTCAGATCCACGGTGCTAAAATCGGAATAAAAATAGAAAAACATGTTTTACGACATGATATTGGGATCACTTTTTCCAGTGGAGGTCCAGGTAAGTGTACCCACCATCAGCTCGTAGCTTTCCATGTGAGGGCCCCAGTGGCGATCTTCCTTTGGAGCGTGGGGAGGAGGGTAATAGTGATCGCTAGATGGATGATGAATGGGTCCACCTTTAGATTAAAGAACAGACATTACAAAACTATTAATCTTTGAGTCTTAATTGATTAGTAGGTGGCAGAAAATTGACGTTTTCAAGCTTTACCGTTACACGTTGAAAAGATTCACACAACAAGATTACCTTACAGTTCCCTTAGAATAATAATGTCTGCTAACTGTATAGTTGCCACTTAGTGATGTCAGAAAAATATCAGCAGGCAGTGATAGTTACTGATGATGCTGCCATGAGGAAGGAGGCTTCACAGAGCAAGTTATCTCTTCCCCAAAACGGCCAAAAATAAACACATTTGAGGCAGTGATGAGGAACTGTGTGTGCAGCGAGAGCATATGAAATGAAGTGTGAATCTGAAGTGTAATATTTCAAAACTACTGCCTGTGTAGTTGTATCACAAAAGGTTTTTCTTATGCTTTTAAACCCCAATCACCAACTCCAGTGTGTGACTTGTGTTATTGTCTTACCTGTGGGTCCAGTGGCCATGTACCTGTTGACCATTTCTCCTCCTCCTCCTCCTCCTCCTCCTCTCCCTCCTCCATTCTGGTCATAGGCATCATATTTGGGCCGGAAATCGGACACGCTCTTCTTGTTGGGGGCTCGGTAGATTGCGGACCCGGCAGAGTGGGACATCTGTGGGGCGGCTCGCTCTGGGCTGTCCAGAGTCCTCGGTGGAAGCCAGGTGGGACCGGACATGGCACGCTTCTGAGATCAGAGAGAGGAAGTTAAATAGATGCCTCTTTATATAGTTTAATAACTGTTGCATGCATTTCATTTGTAACAGTATGATGGCATATAGTACTATGTTGCTTTTGCTTTGCTGAAGGTAAGTGTGCACGCTTAAGTTTTTAGCATTCAGCGATGATTTGAATGAACAAAGCTGGAGCTGTAGTGTGTTTTTATGTCATAAGTAACCAATGGTAACAACAGGATGCTTCCGATTTTGTTTCCTATGGCAACGAGGACACACACACACACACACACACACAGGGAACAATAGGTTTCTAGTTGAGGCGCAGGAAGAGAGCAGCCACTCTGAAATACATGGGGATTTCCAGCAGCTCAGACATTGCTCACAAAAAAATTGTCAGTGGGTTTTTTGTGTGCTTCGAGACACACACAATTTTTTTTTATATATATATATATATATATCCAGCTCACATGTAGTACACACTCATACAGATACACAAAACAGGTGCAAATTTGTTGCGATCCTCCACAATGGTTATTGTCTGGGGGTGTTTACACACCAGTATCACAGATTTTCCAAATAGAGCGGACACACAAACAAGGCAGGAAATGTTGTGCGATGAAATGCGTCCGTGTACATGCAGACACCTGGCTCATAACAATATATCATGTATTCCCTGTGGGATAAATAACAACATGGGGATCACACAGCTGAGCTGACAAGGTGCCGACTTCGGGATAGTGGTGTTAGTGAAGCAAACAAAAAGTTGGAAAGAGAATGAATGTACTGTTGATCATTGATTTGTAAATTGTTGTACTTTGTTCTTGTAACAAAATGGAATGTGTTCTTCCCTGAGCCACATCGAATCATTCCAGAAGGTTTCATGGTATCCATCCAGTTGTTTTTGAGTATCTCTGCTAACTATCAAACAAAATGCAGATGAAAATATAACCTCTTGGCGATGGAAGACATTTGAACACATCCCTTTGTGCTCTTGGAATCTCAGATGGGACTTAAGTACAAATGATTGACTCTCGTTTGACTGTGATCAGGCTTACGCACAAACTAATCCACGGTGTGATTGACACAGTTCCACCAAACACATACACAAGCACATCTGTGTCGTCCGGCACGGAGAAGTGTATCGCCCACTCAGACTGATTGTGTGTGGCCGTCATAAATCCCCTGTCTTTAAGAGGATTATAATGACGGATGATGCAGCCATACCACGCAGGATTTAAGCCTTTTGATCTGATTCTTCCTTCTTTTATTACTTCTGTTTGTGAGATTGCTGCAGGTACGATTAAAACCCAAACTGGCATGACACGGTGGTCATGTGGAGGACAAGAGGGACCACCTCCACTGTCCACCTGATGCACGCCGGTCTGAATCCGAATGAGCTTAATCTCAACGGGGTTTGATCACATGTGTTAAAGGAAAAGTGGGATGTACACAAAGCTGGAGCATTGGTTTGTTTATTGGCTTCTTGAGCTGCAACTCAGGGAAACGCCACACTGGATGACAGTGGACAGGACATCCGGTGTTTGTTTGTTTTTTACATTTCAAAGTAAAATATCTCCAACTCAAGCGTGTCAATAATACGTGCAAAACAATGGAGAATCAACGCAGTGATGCTAATACAAGTTAAAGCAAACGTTAGCTCGACGCAGGGCATCCTCCATTATGGGTATTCCCAGCTTTTTACGCAGCTTTTTGTTTATTTTGAAGGCGAAAGACCGCAGCTAGCTTAGCACGTTCACACCGTGTAGCTTGATGTGGCTAGGTGTGCTAGCTAAAACGGGTTAAAACAAGCAAGACGCCCCCCCCCACGAGGAAAAGCTAAATGTAATAATAAATGAAATAAGAAAAACAATTTAAACGTGAACACCAGTGCTAATGGACACTAGCGACCCGTTAGCATGTCCTACCTTCTCCAGCAGCTTCACAGTGGCTCCTCTTCACTTCGGTTCACTCATCTGCACATCAACAACAACAAGGCGACATTAAACAACAACAAAAACAACATTAAACATTAAAAGACACCATGTTTGCTTTGTTTCCAATGCTCAAGTTACTTCCGTTCATCGGTATCAACGTCGTGTTCGGTCCCGAGTCTGTGATCGTGTGTAAAACGAGCCACTTACATGATGGAACGAGCCATTAATGGAGGACGATCTGCGGAGGTTCCCTTTTAAAACGACAGGCTTGTTTACTTGTTTACTTGTTTGTTAGCACGATTAGCGGGGCGGTTAACTTTAATACGCGAGCTTGTTTACTCGCTTGTGGAACTCGCGCAGGAGCTCGTGCCTTGCCTCCCGGCTAACGACGCACCGAGGAGGAGGAGGAGGAGGAAGCGGAGAGTTTTAACCCGACACACAGCCACCAGATCCCGGCCGGAGAAAACACACCCTGCACCCCCCCTCCCCCAGTCCAACCGCACGCGGGTCGGTGGAAGTTGTCCCGGGACAACTTTTCTTTTCTAACCCGGGTGTCGTTAACCTACTTTGTCACGGATCCCGAGGCCTTCAGCAGAAAGCGGCAGCTCCGCATTCCCGACGTGTGACGTAGCTGCTGTGTGTGTGTGTGTGTGTGGTGTGTGTGTGTGTGTGTGTGTGTGTGGTGTGTGTGTGTAGTGTGTGTGGTAGGGGGAGACAGAGAGGTGGGTGGTCTGTCACACACAGTTTTCAAAATAGAAATACAAGAGTCAGCTGTATGTAAATACGGCCCCACTGTATTTCTATGGGGTGATGCATTAATGAAATGTAATCATTGTATTAAAAGTGTAAATATATACACTCATATTAATAAACTGTATACTAATATATCAATGTGTACAGTAAAATGTGTTATTGTTATTTATATTTCACAATTTTAAAAGTTGCCCTTCACAATGTATCAATGTATTCAATTTAAATAAACACTAAACCAAATAACCGTAGGTAAAAACTAAAAAATAATAGACTCTCTTGCAGAATATTTGAATCACAAACAAGACGATGGTGTTTTATATTTTTCAGATAGGCTCACCGCTGTAAAGTTTGCTTTTTTGTTTATTGTTTTGATATTTAAGGTTGCTTTATTTTGGGATTTGATTGTAAATATATCAGCTTTACTTTGAGTTTTGTGTTATGGGTATATTTTCTTGTTGTTTACCACTCTATAAGCAGCTGTGGTATATGAAGTTCAAGTGCCCGCATTAACATTAATTTGTGGTTAATGAGATTTGGGTCAACTGTCCCTCTCCCATTACCCCCACCCAATTTACTCAACTCTCGCCCCCTGCTCTCCCCAAGGCACATCTCCAAAAGCAAAAGTCTTCATAACCATCAATTATCTTTTTATTTCTTGCCTTATCTCTGCCGGTGAGTGAACAAACAACCAGGGCTGCTCCCTGGGATATCCCCGCTTCCTCTTCCTTCCAGAAGCTGTTTGTGCCGTTTGCCCATATATGTCCAGAGTGCCCTGCGCTCTCAGGAAGAGGGAGTCGAGGCAGATCTGTTATTGTTGCAGGAGCCATCAACACTTTGGCACCAACGGGAGGATTTGAAGTCAAAGCATGGCCTCAGTCCACATCATTATCAGAAGAACAATGTGGTTCTAGGGCAGGCAACCAGGAACCAACAAAACCGGGGGAATCCCTGTCTTTGTTCTGTGTGACAGGCAGTGACAGCAGTGAAATATGTTCCTCATCATGATATTTAACTAAATTGACTTTGCTCTTGACTTCAGAAGTCTACTGAGGGTTTGTGTTTATCACCAAACGGGGCCGGCGGGTCGTGACGGGCGCTGACAGACGAGGTGAGATGCAGGAAGTCACTATGAGCGTTGCCCAGCCCTGCCAACGGGATAGGCTCAATGGTTTTCCGCCCATTGGTGAACCTGTTTAGTAATGTTCTCACTTTTCCTCAACCCCCCCCTCCTCCCCCACTTCATCCGTTCTTCTCACAATGCCTGGAAGTAGCCGAGACCTACATCTCCCTCTCTGTTTTCTTAATTGTTGTTTTCCTTTATGCTTTTTTCTTTTTTTACAAAAAGAACAATAGATCCAACCTCCATCCAAACAAATCAAAGCAGAAAGACACGAGCTCCTCACCGCTTATAAACACTTCCGATTCACGTTTACAAAGGATTTATATCAAAATACACTCATGTAGTTGGATTTTTATACATTAACTGACATTCTGTCTATTGCCCGTCTCTGTATAAACTGTCATTCCATACGTTGGCATGTAAATCCAGAGTTTCCTGGCTGTTGTTTCCGTTTTTCTGTCGTTAGAACAAAATTGTGAATTTGGGCGATTCATATAAAATTTGATTGATTAATGCATGAGTATTACTGAAGGTGCTGTTCTCCACAATACACCTAACACCTAAAATACTAAAATTGTCAATTACCATAGTTTGTTAGGATCTCCAAGGAACAAAAACGCTGTGTATTTATTTCTTTCCATGGAGGAAAATCCTTGCAGATACGAGGAGAACAGTGAGAGTGCTAACCACTTTACCACTGTGCCGGTTCCCTGCAAACTGTATACACTATTATACATTGTAGTGGGGGAGTTGCAGCTGGAAATCAAACAAGGATGTTTCCCTGTTTGCTTTCCCACTGTAGCTGCAGCACTAAATCAATCGCTCTGCACGCTTATCTGACGATTCAAAATCCTGACAAGGTCTCCTCCTGTGAAATACTTTGATGTGAAGGAAAACAGTTCACACAGTTCATTCCTGCAGAGCTCCTCTGTGAACCCAGAGTTCTGCAGCTCGTCCGGATGAGGTCACTTTCCACTTGTTTTTGTAGTTATTGGTGACCTCTGGAACCCCCCCCCCACCTCCTCTCCCACCGCCCCATCTCCATTTCTCCTCCCTTGTCTTCTGCTCACTTTATTGTTGACGGATGTCCTGCGCAGGCGTTTTCATTCATGTCTCCGAGCAGCCTCGCAGGATGCCTACATTAGTGTGTGTGTGTGTGTGTGTGTGTGGTGATGGGGGTGGTGGTGGTTGTAGGGGGGGGGGTTGAAGGGCAGTTCCTGTACATCTGTCGGTCGCAGCTCTCCCGGCCGGGGCGTGGTAAAAGGTTGTTTTTCAGCACCAGGAGAAGGTGTCTCCCGTCCACAACCATCGATTTTTGTCTCGCTTCCTTCCTCCTCATCCTCGTAACACAACGCCTCTGCACTCAGGCAGCAGGCCAGGAGCTTCCGGACCTTGTTGTGGAGCCCGTATTAATCCCCATTTACCTGAACCAGTCAACTCAGCAGTGACACAGTTGCTCTTTAAAAACCTTCTCCTGCTTATATTAAAGAAATACCCTTGCAGGTGAAATACTAAATCATACACCAACATCTCAGAAACTTGTGATAATCATTTAAAAAGTTGCTTGATGAGACAGAATCTCGATGATGAGGGCATCGCTTGTTTACGCTGCAACGACTTCCAGCTTCCTGTCGGTCAGCTTCCTGTGAACCTGGAGAGGGGTGAAGGGTAGGAAAGCGTTGGTGGGGGAAGCCTGACGTTCCCTGGCTTACCCCTGGACAGCCAGGCACGTACCGCAGCCCCCCCAAGGGGTCCTCGTATATATTTTCTCAGCGTGGCACACAAACACACTTTGCTTTCCTGCCATTACTTTGCTCAGAGCTATGGGGGTTTAGAAAAACTAATAGCCCCCTAAAAATACTCGGAGCCTGGGCCGGGGCCTTTTTCCTGCGTTGCTTCCATGTGTGTGCGTGGGCCATTGAGGAAGGAAGAAACCAGCAGCCCTGCTCGTACGGGGGCTTCCTGCGCAACATTATAAAGAGTCCCCTCCCTGCAGCCTCCCCTTTCAGTGTCGGCCAGAGCCAGTGGAGGCTGCTCCACGTCTTTGACTGTAGACTGAACGCTGAGGCGAGGGGGATTTGACGTCGGCCTGGTGCACGTCAGTTCTCGTCCCTGCTGGTCGGGGTGAGTGGGAAAACTGTTTTCTCTTTTTATTATTTTATTGTAAGTCTGTTTGATAACTGCTATGGGTTGGTTATGAAGAGGATTTTCTGTGTTTTCGATTGATCATGCATCTTTTTCAAATGAGCCACATATTTGAGTTTAAATGTATAATTGAAGTTAGAAATGGTTGCATTTTTTCACATTCAATATCTACTAGCTATCTGAAATGATCACTTTGCTGTTTGTCAACTCCACTGATATTCATAATATTAATAACACAAAATATCAAGTGGATTAAGTTTGATTTTCCTTGTTGTTTCTGGTGCAGGTACGAGTAGGGAGCTGGTCTCACCTAACAGATGTGTCTGGGACACTCCAGTCTATTTATTCTTTCATTTACACACAGGTAGGTTTTCATTTTGGGCCTTTGAATCCACATTTTTCACAAATCCTTTAATAAGAAAGTTGCATTTTACAAATCATTTGTTTTCTAAATTGCAGACAAGCATGATGGAGGTATTGGGGGGATACAGGGGCGGCAGAGACATGGAGCTGAGGCCAGAGGGATACGTGAAGGAGTTCACACGCCACTCCCACGACGTGCTGCTGAACCTGAATGAATTGAGGCACCGCAACATCCTCACCGACTTCACCCTGGTGGTTGGGAACGTGCACCTACAGGCGCACTGTGCTGTGCTCGTGGCCTGCAGGTCGGTGCCATTTGAAGCAATAGTATTTGTCTTTTATGACACAGTCCTCTGTAATGTCCTCTTCCATCTCCTCTGGTTGACTCACACTCCGTCACCTCTTCCTGCTCAATTGTCCATCTTTGTCCCTGCATTTCTATTTTATTTCCTCCACCATGCACTAAGCGATGGATCCAGAAAATACAGATAAACTGAAAATCTTACCTTGAATATTTCTCCCTCCCTCTCACTTCTCTCTCAGTGGCTTCTTCTACTCGCTGTACTCCCGCCGTGTGCTGCTCCAGGGGCGTGGTGTTGGTGGTAGCGGGGAGCAGCTCATGACCGTGTCCCTCCCTAGCACCCTGGATCCGTCCAGCGTCTCCCTGCTGCTCGACTTCATGTACACCTCCCGCCTCCCTCTGACCCCGGGCGTGGTCCCCGGGGTGCTCGCCGTGGCGACCTACCTGCAGATGGACCACGTGGCCGAGACCTGCAGGGATTTCATGCACCTGCACTGGTGAGGGGCTGGAAACAAAACATCTTTATTATTGTGGATTCATAATGTAGGAGATGATGCACAATGTTAAGAAATGACAGCTTTTGACTTGGGTGATTCTCTCTTTTTCAGCACGGAGAATAAAAGTGCAAGACACCTCCGATTGGAGCTGGACTCCAGTGTGTCTGTCGCCTCTGTGGTCCCTAAAGGAGGAGATCTGCCTCATCCAGGACCGATGGCAGCAGCAGCAAGGTGAGAGAAATCAAAAACTCTTCATTGAGATGAAGGAAGGGCAGAATCTCATCTCTTACAGAGGATGCCACACCCTGTTAAAGCCCTATGAGATGAATGTAATTTGTGAATATGGGCTATACAAATAAAATTTGATTGATTGATTGATTACATTTTCAAATTTCTTTGTTTTTTCAAATTGGTTTTGATTCATCTTCCGATCGGTTGATACACTGGAAACGAAAGTGTATTAACATGTGTGAGGATATGTACACAGTTTTCCATGAGTGTGTCCGCTGGCGGTTTGTGCTCGTGTCTCTTTGTCTGTCTGGCAGCTTTAGCTCATTACAGCCCTTCCTGTGTTTCTCCTGTAAGGTTCCCACTGGAGGGTGGGGGCTCGCTCAGGCAAGGGGCTTTCCCGTTTGGCCAGCCTGGGTCAAAGGAGCAGCGAGGGGGGCCGGAGTTGCCCCTCGTGGGCACCCCGACCCCTTCGCCGGACAGCCCTGCCCGCTCCAGCTGCCAACCCAGCTCTCCAGCCGAGTCCAACACCTGTAACAAAAACCTTGTGGTGCGTCTCGAGGAAAAATCATGTCATTGTCTTCTTTATCTTCGTTGTTTTTACCTTTATATAATGCAACTTGTTTATTTCTCCAGAATGATACCAAAGCCTCACCGGACCCAAAGGCCTGCAACTGGAAGAAATACAAGTACATCGTCCTCAACCCTCTCTGTGTTAAGGAGGAGGAGATGGACGAATCCCAAAATCAAACATCACCCGTCAGGGACGCGACCGGCTTGACCCCCAAAGGCCCTGCAGAGGCGTGGTCTGGAGAAGTGCCCGGTCAGATTGATAGGTACGGAGCTGAAATAGAGAGAATTCAAAGAGATGGGAAGACAATACAGGAAGTTTGTTTGTAATTCCAAATTTGTGAACCTCTCTTTCAGACAGGGGCAGGCCTCCTGCTACGAGGGTTCTGGCCGAGCCCCTCCCCTCGGGCCACCCCCCTCTGTGGATCCCCTGAAGGTGCCCCCCACTCACAAGCAGGGAACAGGTATGAAGCGAAACAGTAAATTTAAGCATTTTATTGTGTGTTAGTCAATGTAAAGGTGTGTTAAACATGTCCATGCTTGTATCTCCAGTTTCACCCTGCACCACTGACCCAGAAGCTGCCCGCCACAACCAGCCTGCAATCAAACGTGAGAACTTCTACACGCCCTACTCTTACTCTGGCAACCTGCAGGGGACCAAGTCTACCAGCTCAGGTGAGGACTTATATTTATTAAATCCCCAATTCTCTCTTTCTATCCGTCTCCGTGTTTGTTTTAGAAATGAAAAGCCTTTATCTCAAGAGTGACCTCTGCTCCGACAGGTGAGAAGCCGTACCGCTGCAACGTGTGCAGCGCCCAGTTCAACCGACCAGCCAACCTGAAGACCCACGCCCGCATTCACTCAGGAGAGAAGCCGTACCGCTGTGACACCTGCGGCGCACGGTTTGTTCAGGTGAGGGCTGATTTCCATGAACTTTGTTAAGTACTAATAAAAAGACTGTGATTAGTTTTAAACCTGATCCAGGGTTGTACATGTATACTCTCATTATTTCCTTCCAAAGCCTTGAGGCCCTGATAATTGAAGCTAATCATATGTTTTGGACAAATCTTTATTACCTGTGTCTGTGGTGGTGTTACAGGTCGCCCACCTCAGGGCCCACGTCCTGATCCACACAGGCGAGAAGCCGTACCCCTGCCACACCTGCGGCACCCGCTTCCGCCACCTGCAGACCCTGAAGAGCCACCTGCGCATTCACACCGGAGAGAAGCCTTACACCGTGAGTCCCCTGCTACTCATGCATCGCACTGCCCCCCCCCCGTCACAACCCCGCTGCTCTGAACCTCATGACTCTCCCCTCTTCTTCTTCTTCTTCTTCTTCTTCTTCTTCTTCTTCAGTGTGAGAAGTGTGACCTGCACTTCCGCCACAAGAGCCAGCTGCGTCTTCACCTGCGGCAGAAGCACGGGGCGGTGACCAACACCAAGATCCGCTACAAGGTGCTGAGCGAGCCCTACCAGCCTCTACTGCAGGCCTGCTGAGGAGGACGACCCGCCCCCCCCGAGCAGAATCACATCTGAATAGTCTAATTATGTCTTATTCTTTTAAAATATGAGGTGATAATTTATAAATGTCAGTTTGGGCCTTTGGGGTTAAAATGGAGAAGGTTTGGGGAAAGAGATCAACATGTTGTTGGATGAGGTTTGAAGCAAATATATGAATCTTATTAGTTGGGAGTCCCGGGTGGCTTTTATTTTGAAAGATGAAGATGGTCTTCAGAAGGGTTTTTCAAGGTTTGTGAAGGGAGAGAATGAAAGGGAAAGAGACAAGGAAAAGAAGGGAAGGATGTGTATACACTGAGATATGAAGATCTGTGAGCATGTGAAGAGTCGGAAAGAAAGACAAAGCAAGTTTTTTGAAGGAGTTCGTGGAACAGTTGGGAGTTTTGGGAGTAAATTAAAATGAAACTATGTTCTGACGCATGGAGAAGCACTTAGTCAGCGTTAGGGTTAGAGATATTGAAGCTTTTCTTCTTAAACGTGTATTTAACTCAGATTTATCTTTAGCTTGAGGCCTGGGGCCCGTGTGTTCTTTAAATATGCAGTTTCATCTGCTTTGACGGTCCAAGCAGGCAAAGGACTTAGCTTTCTAATAGTGAACAGAAAGTAGAAAAATTAAATGATGTGTTGTTTTCTGAAATGATGCGTTTAAAATAAGACGATTGTAATGAAATGGATGATTGGATAATAATAATGTTAAGTTTGTATGCTTATGTGTTCATTTGCTGGACAAAGATGGTTTCTTACAAGTTAAATTAAATCGTTTTTTGTAACAATTGGACTGTTGATTTTTGGAGTCTACTTTATTTAGATACATACAAGTGATACAAAGTTTGAACTTGTGTATGAATATAAAATGTGTGTTCTCTCTCTCTCTCTCTGCCACACTTCCCTCCTCCAGCCTTTCTCCTCCCTGGACTTCCTTCCTCTCATTAACACGCTCTCTCTCTGCCCATGAATCACGTCTCGCCATTTTCTCCACTTTTTTGTGCTGTGTGGAAACAATGAGGCAGAGGGCACCTGCTTCCTCCAGGGTCCTCACTCCACCAGCCCAGCCAACAACACCGGGTGTCGTGTTGTGGTGCCGGGTGGCGGAGAGGTGGGCCGCAGACTCCCGCTGAACTCTCCCACCCTCTGTCATCCACGGCTTCCTGCTCCCCGATGAGTTGTGGCTCGTGGTGGCTCATTGTCCGCACTCGGCAGACAAACCTTTGGAAGTTACACGGGACTTTCCAAACTTCATCCCCCCCACCATCCCCCTCCATCCCTTACTCAAACAAAAAGCTGTGAAAGCGGTTACATGTAGTTTCTTCCCCTTTCATCAATCTGAGGCCTTGAGGGGGGGGTCGGGGGGAGGGGGTCATAGAGGTCAAAGTTTGTCAGAAGACTGAAATGAAACGACAAAATGTGCTAAAGTTAATGAGGATTTTATCAAAAAGCATATTAATTTTCCTCGGCACACGAAACAAGAAAACAGCGCACAATCTCCATGCAGCCGACATTTTGGATCTTGTTGCCCACCCCCCCCTCTAGCCACAGTCTCCACGTTGTTGGTTTGTTTGTTGTTTTTCTTTCTCTTTCTCTTCTGCTTCCCCAACAAGTAATTCAAGTATTTCCCGTCACAAAGAAGCAACAAGTAATTCAAGTATTTCCCGTCACAAAGAAGCAACAGTTGGTTTGGACGCTGAAAGTTATTGTTGATTTTGTTAACAAAATTTACAATATGGCTGCCTGTTCTCAAATAGTGGTCCTCACCACAGTGACTATGTGCTTTTGGATTGGGATTAACTTGGGATTCAAACTCCTACTTTTTGTTTCGTTATTAGAAAAAGACACAAAGGAAACTGCCCGATTGGGTGTTTGGTGTGTGATTTACGTCATCATTACACAAATACTTGTGTTAATGCCAGTTATTACACATTACAAAAATCAGACATCAGGAATCAAATGAATTAATAGAATATCGATTAATCTATATACATAATACAGATACAACTGCCGTTCAACTGACACATTTTAATGTCACAATCTGCTTTTTAATAACTAAACGAAACATTTAAATTAAAGTGAAATATAATACACAATAAAACATCATTTTAATAATTGTATATACGTTTTTCAGAAAGGAATTATGCTCAAAATTATCAATAAACCAAATTATTAAAGGCAAACTGTGTGTTTTGCTGGACTTCACGGGAGTCATGTTCACTGGGCGCGTGCCCGTGGAGCCTGTGTGCACGCGGCTCCGCCTCGTTGGACCCGTGTTCACGATCACAGCTGGAGACTGAAGAATGTTCTGCTGCGGAGTCACACGAGGAGAGACGGTGAGTAAATCAAACACCCTCCATGACGTCGCTGTGTGTCTCTGTTCAGGTTATTTTAATTGAACACAACTCGACCAGTGTCCCAGTGAGAGAGGCTTCATTCAGTCACGAGTCAATGTTGCACAGTTTCTGTTTCCATAGCTACAGACACGTCACAGTTAATCCAACACACCATCGAATGCACGAGCGCGATAAATCATCACAAAGTGTGTGTTTAATTCAGAAAGTTGTGTTTTTGTGTGGGTTTTTTTGCTCCAGCTGCGGGTGACAGCCAGTGCGCATGCGTCCTGCGGAGTCATGTGTTCTTTCCAGTGCGCGTTCCCGACCGTGCACCTGCTTGACTGACATGGTTGTAGCCGGAGTGAGACTCATCAGCAGGTCAGTGTGACGTGGATATGTGTGAATAGCATGAAGTTAACACATATTATTCATATTATTCATATTGTGTGTATATATTATATATATTTATCATTTGGTTTAAAAAAGAAACTCAAGGAGTAAAAGTCCAAAAGTAGTAGTAATGTGCATAATAATTAGCCTGGGTGCCAGACGAACTTAGCCCCGCCCACAACATTTGTTGTTCGGGAAGTTCGGTCTGGAGTCGCTCCGTTGGGGAGAAACTATGCTCGAACAGAAGCTGGTCGATCCAATCAAATCGTCAGGGCGGGCTTTATACGATGATGGACAGGTGATCAAGAGTAACGTAATCAACCACGTCATCAAAGTAGGCTTGGATAGAATGCCTGCCGCTGGAGAGCTGAGATGTGTAGATGCTGTATTTGAGTCTGTTTTAGGAGACATCGACAGCGCATTCATTTTGAAAGAGGAACAGAGAACGCGGAGGCGACGCCAAAGCGCCGCGTCGCGCTAATCCCTATCGCGCCGGCGCTTGGCTGTTAAACACCGGACGCTGAAGCGACGCTGACCCGCCGGGCAGCGCTAATAATATCACCGGTTGATCCAGTAGTATTCAAGCATACCGGTATACTTACTTGTTGCTCCAACATTAAGCAACAGCGTCCCAACATTTGTCTCTCTTGGTGTTGTCTTTATACAACATGTTCCGAGGATCATACAACTCACTGCACTTCTCCACTTCAATTATTAATTTAATGTCATCCATGTTGAAGAACTTCTCCGCTGTTTGCTCCGTTAAATGTCGGGTGTGGAGGGTAAATTACGTATTCTCCACTCAAGCCTATGTGGAGCCCCCCCTCTCTCTTTTTATCTTTATCACTGCTTGTGTGGCTGTAGTGGATGGGCAGAGGGAGACATTTAATAATGTCATTGGTAAAACTCCAGGACAAACAGAAGGGGACTTCAAAGTATTTAAATTAATTTCAGTGTGTTTCCTGTCGCGATACGCTCGCGTCAAGCGGAAAAAATAGACTCGACGCCGAAACGATCGCTGCACGGAGCGAGGCAGCTTTGGGGCAGAGCGACGCTTCAGCCTCCGGTGTGACCCGCACAAAGGTTTAACATGGGAGTGGATGGGAGCCAGCTGTTATTTAAGGCTTGGCGCTGCGCTTCAGCGTCAGGTGTGAACCCGGCGTTAGTAAATAACTCACAATGATTCGCTTAACATACGTCACATACTACGTTGCTCTGATTGGTTGTAGGTCTATCCAATTGAGCGAAGAGGAATTATATTTCCTGGTTCGGTTGAAACACGCCCCATAATCACAGCCCAATGGAGCGGTCTCAGACTCACATTCTGACTAGAATTGTGAGTATGACAACGTCAGGCTACATAATAATAATAAATGTACTAATGTAGGGCTTCTCAAAAAGATATTCAACACAATAAAATCACGAGAACAGTAAGAAACAGAATCATAAAACGATAACAAAAAAATACCACTTAGCTTGACGTCCCATTTCAAAATAAAACTACTTTTCTGTTAAATGTTATTCCTCAACATCTATGTGCTTCTGGACACTGCTGTGAATGAATCAATGTTGAGTGAATCATAGAATTCTTTGATTTTCTTTGTCAGTTGTTCATGATTTATGTAAAAAGCAGGTTTTACGATTTAACTTTTTTAGTTTGGTCCATGTCCCATCCACTAACACGGAGAGGTGGGATTTATGACCTGTGCAGCTGTCGTTTATAACATATATAATAAATCTGAATTCACATGACAACAGGCCTCTGTACAACAGCTCGGAAAATTAAAAATGGAAAAATTACGGTGACAAAAAACCCAGAGACGACAAATTAAACTAAACAAAGTCAAACCCATCACAGGATCATTAAGGTTGATCATATTCTACTTCAACAGGTTGGTTTTAAATCCTGCAGCTCTTTATAAATATAAAGAAACACAACTTAAGAGGCACAAACACATGGTGAAACACCGACTGCACGTTTCACATTTGGGTTTATTTGTAATTCCTGCAGCAGGGAGGTGAGTCATATGAGAATCAGGTCACAGTGACCGAAACACACGCCACAGCCTTTTTAAATGATTCATTAACTAAATTGTGTCAAACTTGTTTCATTCCCTTCAGGAGTTATAGATACTTGAACCACAAATATTTCTTGAAATCAAACTTTTCCTGGACCCGTAGTTACTGTATCTGTGGCAAGAGACAGTTTACAAGTTGTCCTATTGCTGCGTTAAAATCATAATTAATATGCACTGGTCCGAGTTCACCTCTCACCCACAGTAGATCTCCCTCTCAGATGAAAACCCACTTGTTAATTAGTGGTTAATTAGTAAACCTAGTCGCCTTCAGATGGCACAACCAGGGCTTTTATTGGCCCGTGGGGAGTTAATGATTCCATCTGTGGACGGACACGGAGAGGATCAGACACTCGCTCTGCACACCCGAAGGAGAAAGAGGGTTTTTTCTCTCCCCGTCCTCGTTGCTTTCCTTTATTCCTGCTTTCTATTTATTTTTTACTTCATCTTCAGACATGACCAGCAACGAGCCCAAAGCAAAGAAGAGCGGGGGTGGTGGCGGCGGCGTGGCTGAAGCTGCCGAGGATGGAGACTGGAGCTGGGCGCTGGTGGGCGCTCTGTTCGTCAGCACCAGCCTGGTGTTCGGCCTCATGCGCAGCCTGGGCGTCTTCTTCGTGGAGTTCGTCCAGTACTTTGAGGCGAGCGCTCAGGCCATCTCCTGGATCTCCTCCACCGGCCTGGCAGCGCAGCAGTTCTTCAGTGAGTCCCTCGTGCACCTGCCTGCAGCTACTCGTCATTATGAATTATTCACATTAAATCTAATCTCATAAGATGCAAATGTTTTTGTTTGACTTACAGCTCACAACTTAAGTTACACTGATTTAACTTTAAATGAATGAATGTTAAGTATTTTTTAATGATGAATTGTTTAAAATATGAATCACAATCAAACATTATTGAAGTGGTGTTGTCCAGCTTTATTCTCTACTTCACCTTATCTTCCATTATTGGGAAGATAAAGTAACTCTGGGACTCTTTGTATCAGTCATACTTTACATAGGCATCATCTTGTACCACATCTTTTTATATCTCATTGTACTGCATCAAATGGTACCCAATCTTATTGTATCTTTTTGTATCATATTGTATCTTATATCTTTCAGCATCATATCTTATGTCTTACATTTCATTGATAACGATCTTAAAACGTCTCAAATGTAACTTTAGTTTAAGTTTAAGTCAACCCATGGGTTTACTGGCTGAGTGAAGGTTGAGATAATGAGTCCCTGTGTGTGTGTGTTGTTTCAGGTCCTCTGGGTGCAGCTCTGTGTAACGCCTATGACACCCGGGTGGTGGTGATGACCGGTGGCTTCCTCGCAGCCCTCGGCTTCATACTGGCCTCTCAGGCCACGTGCCTGGTTCACCTGTACCTCACTATGGGTCTCATTTCAGGTAAAGTCTTATTATGAGTAACCAAATGATTCCGTTCCTCTTCCTATGGGATGATAGCACACCTCCTGTTAACTGTTAGTCTTTTGTTTACTTAGGTTACATTATGAACCTGTTAACTGACCTCACAGTGCACCTCCCCTCCCCCCCTCCCCCTCCTCCCCCTCTCCTCCAGGTTTTGGCTGGGGCCTGGTCTTCACTCCCATGGTGGCCACCGTCGTGGCGAACATCACGCGGCGCCGCACCCTGGCCTTGGGACTGGGGTTCTCCAGCATCGGCATCGTCTCCTTCGTCTTCAACCCGCTGTTCCAGTTCCTGGTGGAGACGTACGGCTGGCGAGGGGCCCTGCTGATCCTGGGGGGCCTCAGCCTCAACATAGTGGCCTGCGGGGCCCTCATCCGTCCCAAGCGGCGCTCCAAGGCCCCGGAGAAGGTGGGACGGGACTCTGCTGTCTCCAGCTTTTCAAACTTTCGGATACACAGCAGGGAAGCTGTAGATAAAACCAGGAAATGACTTCCATGGGAGGATTCTACTGGGAGACGTATAGAGTAAAAGTTAAATGAAAAGATATTTTCTCATTTATCTTCAGCGGTTTGTTGTTATTTCTCTTACGTAGTGTTTTCTATAAGCAACCGACTGAAGAGGAGACAATCTGCTTCCTGTCTGCACGCACATGCCCAGTTTAAAACGAATCAGTGTGGATGAAGCCTAAGAAGGTTTTATAGTTTCATCATGAACAGACCAAAGTTCATCACGTCCCTTCTTGTCCTCCCTCCAGGTGGAATTGGAGAAAAGCTCTTCTTGTTCTTCGCTGCTTGGACGCCTCTCCTCCTACCTGGAGCTGCCCCTGCTCCTGGAGAGGCCTTACCTCACCTACACCGCGGCCGTCACTTTGCTGAACGTCGGCTACTTCGTTCCGTATTTCCACTTGGTGGCCCACAGCCGGCAGGTCGGCTTCTCGGAGTACGAGGCCGCCTTCGTCATGTCGGCGGCCGGCGCCTCGGACATCCTGGGCCGCGTGGCGTCGGGCTGGTTCTCTGACCTGGGTCACTTCCGGCTGATCCACCTGCTGAGCCTGTGGACGGCGCTGGCGGGCGTGTTCATCATGCTGCTGCCCATCAGCTCCTTGGCCGGATCTTACGGCATGCTGGTGGTGATCAGCCTCCTCTACGGGTTCTGCTCCGGGGCTCTGACCTCGCTGGTTTTCGCGGTGGTGCCCATGATCGTGGGCGTGGAGCGGGTGATGGGCGCCATCGGGCTGCTGCAGCTCATCGAGAGCGGCGCCGGGCTGCTGGGGACGCCGCTGTCAGGTAGGAGAGCACAGAGCTGACACGGAGCTCTGAGCTACAGGAGTTTTATTTGCTGTGGAGAAAGTCTGAGCTGAGTGAGTGAGTGTTATCTAAAGTGACCTCAGACGCAGGTTAATACACTGGAGCTGAAAGTAGTCAAACATTAACTGGAGTATTGAGGGTCAGGCAGTTTTCTTCAGCAAGGAGGTTATACTTTCACCCATATCTGTTCAGTTGTTTGTTCGTTGGCAAGATTACGGCAAAAATAACCTGATAGAAAACTGGTGAAGGGATGTCGTGTGGTTTAGGGTCAGAAAAGAACTCATTACATTTTGGTGCCGATCCAGAGGAGGAGACTATCTCCTCCACCCAGACTGCTGGGAACCTGGGTGTGACACTCAACAGTCAACTCTCCCTTACTGCCAACATTACTGCAACAACAG
>JBAMIH010000198.1:0-55430 GCA_038501795.1 Pseudopleuronectes americanus
ATACAAAGGAACGACACTCACACACACACAAACACACACACACACACACCAGCTAAGGTGACTGTAACGTATGATTCTTGAAACACGTTCTGTTATTAAACACTTGATGAACAGATGTGATGAAGATAAAAAGTTAAACTGTGAGTTAACTCTGTTAATTAGTCCTTCGAAGACTCTTTGTTCCACAGCTGCTGTTCACATCTGTCTCTGGGATCCGATCACATGACGTCTGTCACCAGGTGTGAACTGACAAACTTAGAGTCATGTGATCAGCAGACGGATGTTAACAGCAGGTGTGAGAGTGAGACAGTTAAACTTTTAGAAAGTTGTGTTCACACTCACCTGCTCACTCTCCTTCCTTCTGCTCATCCAGGTGAAAATGGCGTCGGACCGCTCCCTGTTCTCAGGCTCCTCCACTCTCTCTTTACAGTAAATATGAGAGCTGCTCACAGACCAGTTAAACCTCCAGTGTGTAAGACTCAGGTGAAAGGATCCATCTTTGGAAATTAAATATAAAATAATCCTGGTGATGTTTCCACTAGTGTGTTTCATCTTAATTGTATGAATCACAGTTTTCTTTACTCTAGAATGGGAAGATCTGTATCACGTTATAACGTGAAACTCAGCACGTTGTCCTGTGGGGTGGAGCTTCCTGAAACAGCTGCTCACAGGAGGAAACAGTGCATTTGTTGGGGACTATTTCCAGCGGCGGATGGAGCTCTATGCCACAAACACATGAGATGTGTCAGGCTGTTTATGCACACACAAATGTGTTAATATCAAGAAGAAAAATATATAAAATGTCACCAGGCTTGTTCTTTTAAACGTATTCTCCTGATAATCAGACTGAGAGATTATGAGTTTTGGGCTGTGAATGTTAGGGTTTGTTGCTCAGTTGGACCCAAAGCAGACAATGACTTTTAGTTTAGAATAAAAGAGTTTATTCGCACAAAATAACAGATTCAGGCTGGGGCGGCAGGTTGCTGGCTGGCTCGGATATCCAAGGTGAAACGAGGACGAAGCAGAGCGGCAAGGCACACGGAAAGTCTAGGCATATGGAGGAAAATACAGAGGTTAGTAATACTTCGGGTAAAGACGCGTTATTGAGAGGTTGATATTGATATTGGTTGATTAGATGAAATGAGAGCAGCTGCAGCGAGGGAACCAGCCACACACACAACCTGCAGAGGAAGAACAGAAAAGGGGATCTTTGATTAAAGTCCGTTCTTCCTGTTCTGGTTATAGTAGTCTGGGGCCACAAAATGCCCCCCCCCTTCAGGGTTGGGTGCCCTCCCCTCTACTCTTCTCCCTCTACACCAACAACTGCACCTCCAGCCATCCCTCTGTCAAACTCCTGAAGTTTGCTGATGAAACAACCCTAATTGGATTAATCTCCAATGGGGACGAGGCCGCCTACAAAGAGGAAGTTAACAGTCTGGCTTCCTGGTGCAGCCAGAACCACTTGGAGTTGAACGCCTTGAAAACTGTATAGATGGTAGCAGACTTCAGGAGGAGCCCATGAGCCCAGACCGCCCCCTTCACCATGTGCGACTCCCCATTTAAAACAGTGGAGTCTTCCATATTCCTGGGGACAATAATTGCACAGGACCTGAGGTGGACAGAGAACATCAACGATCGGGGAGCGGAGCGTTAACACCGATCAGACACGTTTTATATCGGGAAAATGAACAAATTCGTTCTGACAATCCGGGCTTGAACCAGTCCGTCCACGGTCAAAACATCGGGACACTCGACTCAAAGACACTGAGACGGAGCCGAGTGGTTTTCACAGAAGACGACGGCGTGAGGAGTCGAACTGGAGAAAGATTTAAGCCTTATCACTTGATATATATATATGCTTCTGCCTAACCATCTGTCTTTTAGTCAAGTCCAAATCAAACAGTTAAATGGTTGTTTGAATACTGAATATGAAGAATAACAATAATAATAATAATAATAATAATAATAATGTATATAAAGACGATCACTGACTTTAAATAAAGATGGACGACACATCTCTACATCCTCCTGCCATACAAAACTGGAGTGAAACCACGGTATCAAGGCCTTGCGATACATTCATATATTTATCATTTGACAGGGGAATCATTGGGATTCTTTATTCACTACAGAATGGATTGTTTAATCAAAAATATTATTCTAAACACCTGTAATTAAAATAACTCTTGAACACTTGAAAATCAGTGTGAGTCAACTTTTGTTTTAGTTTTGTGTCCAATCTGCTAACATGAAGGAGACGGGATGTACCAACTGTGCTGCAGCTAGTCACAAGGGGGCGTTCTATCTCGTAGTCCATCTTTATTTACAGACTCAGGAGAGAAGACGTGGAGTTTACTGATCTGATTTTAAAACGCAGCAGAAGGAAACTGTTGTTTCATTTAAGTTGGATTTTACCTGTTTTGATTTGTCTTTTTTCCAATGTTTGTTTGTTTGTTTGTTTGTTTGTGTCCGTCCCATCGACCGTGTTGATATTTTTTATAGATTGTTGTCGGTCATGAAAGACGAAGAATCAACATCCATTGTTTTAAATCATATTTATATATGTAACTGAATCTGAGCATCTCTCCGTGTAAATGCAGGTTCATCAATGGGTTTATTTTGAAAAGCACAACAAACTTCATTTTATTTTGATAGCCAGTCATGTTAATGGAACATCATTAACTCTCGGGGGGTAACCAGCTTTAACATCCACTTTTATTTTAGTTTTTCATCTGTATCATCTTCTAATTCTGTTAAAAATCAGCTTTTCATCCATCAGAGTGTTGCTTTATTTCATGATCCTTCATCCAAACAGCAGTGATTCACATTGAGTTCCACTGAGAATCAGAGTCGGGGGCAGAACACGAGTGACGGCTGTGGGCTCGTTCTGAGTTTGTGTTCTGATGACGAGTGCCCTGCGGAGCCCCGCCCCCTCCCACGCAGCCTCCATTGACTTGGAGAGGCGGTGGTCTAGTGGCAGAAACTTGGACTATGGGCAGAGAAGGTCTCTGGTTCGATTCCACGAAAAGACAACAAAAAGACGAACCTGGATTGATCTGCCCAAAAATCCAAGAGTCGCTCTAGACCCTGTCTAGTGCCCCTGAGCAAGGCACCTTACTCCTCCAACATCTGCTCCCCGAGCGCTGTACATAGTCGCTCACTGCTCTGTGTGTCCCGCACACAGATGGGTCAAAAGCAGAGATTACATTTCCCTACCTGCATGAGTGTGCGTTTGCATGTCTGTGCATGTGTGTGGGATAAATAAAATGCATCTGCATCTGTTGATGTGGTAAATGCTAGTGCCTTTGCTGTATTGTGAAACTGGATATTGATTGTACTGTTGTACTGACAGGGCCTGGGGACAGTCAGGCACTCTATTTATTATTGTTGACTCAAATCAATCATATTTTTCTATGTAAGTGCTTTAAATAAATTCACCCTTTTGTAATGGTTGTTTCCAGGTTTTTGTTTTTCTGCAGAATCTGTGCAGCGGCCTCAGTAAGCACAGACGCCTCCTCAGCTCCTGCAGAGTCTCCAGTGAATTAAAATGAAGATTACTGAGATTATTTTAATTCTGACACTGCAGGGCCAAAAGTATCCAGGGATATCCATGAATGTAATATTTATTAAGGTCAGTCTTTTAAGCCTGTGTGCATCTTCCGTGTGTGATTGGTCCGGGGATATTTTCCAATGCAAACTGAATAATTGTGAAGAATCCAGATACTTCACATCATCTTTAAATGTAAATGTCAGTTTATTAATGGTTTACAGTGAGATGACATGTTTGTCACCAGACAATTCACTTTATTATTGTTTTCTTACAGAACAAATTAATCACCATGACAACACAAAACATGTGAATGAGTCCAGAGTATTGTTGTTCAATAATGCATTAAACGTGACACCATTACATGGTGTGCCTTGGCACATTCAATCAATTTGGTTATCACAAAAATATTGAATATTAATATTAAAGAAATGAATATAAATAACTAATTGATTCAAGTTACCTCTGGACACCACCCTTCACGGGAAGGGAAAAGATAGATTAAATAATGATTAAGTCTCTGAAAGTAATAACTACAAATTTGGAAATCTGATTAACAATTCAATTAATAACTGTAACCAAAATGACTATATAGATGGTTAGCAGAGTTGAAGGATATCGAGCTCTTGACAGTGTTGAGGTTGGCAAAATTCACACTTATGCAACATTCAAAATGGCGGCTGGTCCCTATGAGGGCAATAAACCATCCCCCCGTATGTTTCTGACATGTAGCGGGGGTCAGAGAGATGTGTACTGAGATATTCATGTGTGTGTGTGTTTGTGCCAAATTAGAGAAAGTTACTAGCATGCAGAGAAAGACTGTGAAGAGCATAACATGACTAACATTAACTTTCAAATAACTTATAACCAAAATATCACAGTAACACTAATCAAACTTAAAATCATCAGCCTGAGAATTGAGTTGAAAGAGTAAGTGAGCTGGACAGCATCACTTCTACTCTCGGAGAACTGGGCTTATATTGGCCTGGCGACCTCATAGGTCATGGGGCCTAGAGTGACCAATAGTGGTTGAAACTTGTGTCCCCGTCCAGTTTTCACACCTCTGTGTGACGTTGAAGCTTGGAGACTGAGTTATGGAGGCTCTGGTTTGTCTCCAGAACAAAGAACATGTGCTCCAGACTTCGACATGTAGGCCGAGCTGTAGTTCACAAATACCAGGTCCCAACAGTAGAATAGAAAATTATAGTGATTTTGAAATCATTGCACTCTTTACAAATTTTGGTTTACCTGGTATTTATATAACAACTTGTCTAGTCTTCATGACCAATTAAAGCAATTAAAAGGTCCAGTGTGTAAGATTTAAGTGAATATATATAGTATATATCCTCTGGATCTCTGTCCCAGCAACAAGGCCCAGTCAGAGCCGCTCTACACACAAGCTGCTGCTGCTTCAGCCTCTGGATCCTCAGGAGACAGCTCAGCCTCCGTCCACACACTGTCCTCTTCACACTCACCTTCACAAAGACCACTTCCACCTGTTGAGAGAAGAAGACATCAGTGTTACAGAGACTCACTTCATCAGCTGTGAGTCAGTGATGCAGCACATCCAGTAGAAAGAGCAGCAGGGACTTCAGTCCTGTTCAGAGGTGGAGCAGCTTCCTCTCTGCTTCATGTTCACGTGTTGGAATGAACACGCTAAGAGCTCAGTGTGTCCTCTGCATGTCAAAGTGCAGAGTGGACACCTGAGAGGTGGATTTACTGCTGTTACAGGTGAAGACATGTTTCACTGTGTGAGCATGTGCACAAAAAATGGGAGGGATTTACTGGTTATGACCAATCACAGACATGGACAGTTTGACTGACAGCAGAGCCTCATATTTCAGAACGAGGATCAAACTGTTCTATAATAAAAATCAGATGAGAACAAACACATGATCCAGAATAAAATAAACTCAGTTACAGCTGCTAAATGCAGGAAGAACAGCTGGTAAAACATCTGGGATTGTGTCAATGTGTAAGTTACAGCGCCCCCTGGTGGCATTTGGTGAAGATATATTATATGACCACGATATAATAACGTGTGTGAATGAGATAAATAACTGGAGGCCACGAGATCTGAATCTGTTGTTTACTAACAAGATGAGTGGAAGAGAAGAAGATTCTAGATGAGAAACATTTGAATCCCAGGATGTGACACACACTGTCTCACTGTCTCTGTGGAGACACACTGACCCTGAGGACCTACACTGTCTCTGAGGAGTGAGGACACACACTGCCTCTGAGGACACACACTGAATTTGAGGACACACACGATCTCACTGATCCTAAGGACACACTGTCTCTTAGGACACACACTGACTCTGAGGACAAACAATGTCTCTAAGAACACACACTGACCCTGAGGAAACACACTGGGGTGAAACCTCTGACATCACTACTCAATAGAAACACATGGACCTGTCTCCAGGAAGCTGACTGAGGTCATCTGGTGTTTTTTTCAGACAGGATGAGTCTGGAGACATTGAGATGTTCTGGGTGAGTTAGAGATCAACTGAACCAACCAGACGTTGATCTAAACTTCCCTTATCCGTCCCTTTAAGGAGAGTGTGCACCACACAACAGTGTAGAGTCACTGTGGTCAATGGGCGGAACTTCTATACGGGTTGATCTCCAACTTAACCTGGAGCAGGTTAGTCGTTCATCATAAGTTACCATGGTGATTTAACTCGTTAAGAAGTGGACGAGCTTCGTAGGACTGACAAAAATAAACCTGAAATTAACCTGATAACCACAAATCCTGCTTGGTAGCACAGACCCTGGATCTGTGATACTGACTGTGTTTAGTTAAATACTGATGAAAGCAGCGTGGACTGACTCCAGCCATCTACTGACCTCAGAGTCTCCAATCGACAGGTTGAACTCTGCTTTAGATCAAGCAGCTCCTTCACTCCTGAGACCTGCAGGTCGTTTCCTCTTAGATCCAGTTCTCTCAGATGAGAGGGGTTTGACCTCAGAGCTGAAGCCAGAGAAGAACAGCTGATCTGTGACAGTCTGCAGTTCTCCAACCTAAATAAAGGATCAAACTTAACTGTAAATTAAACTGAGTTCATGTGTGAAAATAACAGACAAATTTTCATGTCAGCCAAGAATCATAAGATGGGAGATAAATATGAAATCAGACATGTTGGACTAAAAACGAGTCCTGATTCAGTAAAAATATATTATTCGGACCCGGTCTCTGTCCTGCAGATCAGTTTAGGAAATCCAGAACTTAACTCAGATGTGTTTTAGAGAGTAGCTGAATATTTATAATGTCACAGATTATTTATTGAATAGATTCAAGTTATGTATGATGAGGAATTATGCTGAATAAGAATTCAATTAAATCAATTGGGTATAAATGCTGTATTATAGATATGAGATCTACAAAAGTCAGTCAGTGAACTGACCTCAGAGTCTCCAGTCGACAGGTTGGACTCTGTAGAAAACCACACAGCTCCTTCACTCCTGAGTCCTGCAGGTTGTTGCTCCTCAGATCCAGTTCTCTTAGATGAGAGGGGTTTGACCTCAGAGCTGAAGCCAGAGAAGAACAGCTGATCTCTGACAGACTGCATATCCTCAACCTGAATGAAGAATAAAACTTCCATGTAAATCTGAGTTCATGTGTGAAAATAACAAACAAAAATTTGTGTGACACAGACACATAACATGGAAGATAAATGTTAAATCAGACATGTTGGACTAAAAACGAGTCCTGATTCAGTAAAAATATATTATTTGGACCCGGTCTCTGTCCTGCAGATCAGTTTAGGAAATCCAGAACTAAACTCAGATGTGTTTTAACAAGTAACTGAATATTTAAAATGTCACAGATTAATTAATGAATGGATTCAAGTTATGTATGGAGAGGAATTATGTTAAATTATATATAAATGAGATAAATTGTGTATAAATGCTGAATTATAGATATGAAATCTATAAAATTCTTTCAGTGAACTGACCTCAGAGTATCCAGTTGACAGGTTGGACTCTGTAGAAAACCACACAGCTCCTTCACTCCTGAGTCCTGCAGGTCGTTGTTACTCAGATCCAGTTCTATCAGATAAGAGGGGTTTGACCTCAGAGCTGAAGCCAGAGAAGAACAGCTGATCTCTGACAGACTGCAGATCCTCAACCTGAATAAAGAAATATGAATATTAGAATATGTCCTCCTGTTGTTGTAGATCGTCATCATGTCAACACAGACTCTCAACATGCTGCTGACCTCAGTCCAGTCTGTGACCTGCAGATAAATATAAGATCAGATATGTTGGACCATTGTTTCATTCATCAGCTTCTTCTCTGTGTGTTGGTCACTGAGCAGGTTTGTGTAATTAAACACTGTTTAAAGTAGGGATGGCTCCTGACAGTCACTTCCTGTTTGTTTCTTCTTATAAACTGTCCAACGTGTTTCAATAAGAATGTGTCTTATTTTGAAAACCTGAGGAGGACGAGTGCTCGGCCTCAGTCCACATGTTATTTACTGACACTTTCTTAGTGATCAGGAGCAGGTGAGTGCAGGTGAATGGAGTTGATGAGGTGGACGTGACTGACAGGCTGGGTGAGTGACAGATGACTGAGGGACAGTGAGCAGAGCAGAACTGAGACAATTTTAATAAATAATGACCAAATAAGAAAGATAGTCTGAAAAGTGAAGAAGGATTTAAGGACCTCAGAGTCTCCAGTCGACAGTTTGGACTCTCCAGTCCAGAACACAGCAGCTTCACTCCTGAATCCTGCAGGTTGTTGTCACTCAGATCCAGTTCTCTCAGATATGAGGGGTCTGACTTCAGAACTGAGGCCACGACTTCACAGTGAGTCTTTGAGAGTCCACAACTACAGAGTCTGTAATTACAGAAAATATCAGTTAGAATAAAATCAGAAAACACAACATTCATACAAAACGTGATCATGTGACCTTTATGCTTCATGAACATGTTAAAAAACTCCTCAAGAGAATCCTTTCAAATTTGGTTCAAGCGTTCGTCCAGACTGACAGAGGAACAGATTTGATTTGAGTGGTCAAATGTCAAGGTCACAGTGACATCATGCTATTGTGAATGCAACATTTCAGGAACCTGGAGGGACGGACACTGCACTGGTTAACGCCGGGAACACACCGGACGCGGAAGCGACGCCAAAGCGTGGCGTAGGCGCAGCGTCAAGCCTCTGGCTCCCACCCACTCCCATGTTAAATCATTGTGCTGAACACACCGGACGCTGGCCTAGCGCCGTGAAGCGATCGCTTCGGCGTCGAGTCAATTTTTTCCGCTTGACGCAAGCGTCAAGCACCAGGAAACACACTGAAAAACGATTTTAAACGATATTGACGACATATTTTATATTATATAAATTATCAAATATGCATCCCATACTTTGTATTCACCTTCTGTTGTCTTGGAGTTTTAATTTGACCACTTTTACCAACCACTTTATTAAATGTCTTCCCTCTGCCCACCCACTACAGCCACACATGTCATATAGGTAAATAGAGAGATAGAGACTGGGCTGTATATGTGATCACGGAGCAGACTCGGCAGGGTGACTGGGGAAATGCGAGTCCGATGTGAACAGTCAAGCGCCAGCCGCTCTAGGGATTAACGGCACGCTTCGGCATCGCTTACGCGTCCGGTGTGTTCAACCAAGCGCCAGCGCGCAAGGGATTAGCGTTTACGCCACGCTTCGGCGTCGCTTCCGCGTCCGGTGTGTTCCCGGCGTAGAAACGCAGGGTAGAAATTCTATTTTTTAAGAAAATATAGGATGGTTGAATAAAACGTTTATCTTTTCTTTTTAAATCAAACAAACAACCAAACCTCTACACAATTAAATGTGGATGTGAAATCTGAATCTAAGCCCATCTGCAGAAGCAGTGTTGAGCCAGTTCACACTTAAAAAGACAGAGTTCCAGGTTCAGTTCATGCAGATGAAACTGAACTAGTTCACGTTCACAGTTCATTTTTTATTGGAATGATTCAGGCAACACCATGCTGCCCAAAACAATGAGAATCATTTAACACTGAGTGTATTTGAAGAACGACTCATCTCCACTGATTGAACATGTTATTGATCATGTCTGGACTCACAGAGCCTTCCTGCAGTTCCTCACAGCTGGGATCAGTCTCCATCGACCCTGGTATGATGTGTTGAACTTCTCCAGGTCCAACTCATCCAGAACCTCCTCTGACATCTGCAGCATGTAGGCCAGAGCTGAGCAGTGGATCTCAGAGAGTTTCTCCTTTGATCTGTTCTCTGACGTCAGGAACTGTTTCATCTGCTGATGAACTGAGTGGTCGTTCATCTCAGTCAGACAGTGGAAGATGTTGATGCTTCTGTCAGGAGAAATGTCATCACTCTTCATCTCCTTCAGGTTGTTGATGACTCTCTGGATGATCTTTGGATTGTTCTCTGTCGACCCAGCAGGCCTCCTAAGACTCTCTGGATGATCTTTGGATTGTTCCTGTCGACCCAGCAGGCCTCCTAAGACTCTCTGGTTGGACTCCAGACTGAGGCCGTGAAGGAAGCGAACAAACAGGTCCAGATGACCATTTGTACTGGTGAGGGATTTCTTCATGGTTCTCTTCAGGAGGTCATCCAGGGAGAAGGTACTGCTGTGTCCCCATATGTTCCCAAGAAGTTGTTGAGTTCTTTCTGTGTTCCTCTTGGTGTAACAGTGGAACATGTAGACTGCAGCCAGAAACTCCTGAACGCTCAGATGAACAAAGCAGTAGACTGATTTCTGGAAGATCACACACTCTCTTCTGAAGATCTCAGTACAAACTCCTGAGTACACTGAGGCCTCTGTGACATTAAGACCACACCGCTCCAGGTCTTCTTGGTAGAACATGATGTTTCCTTCCTCCAGATGTTTAAGTGCCAGCCTCCCCAGCTTCAGGAGAACGTCCCTGTCAGCCTCCGTCAGCTGCTCTGGACTCGTCTCATGTCCCTCACCGTACTTGTTGTTCTTCCTCTTTGTCTGAACCAGCAGGAAGTGTGAGTACAGGTCAGTCAGGGTCTTGGGCAGCTCTCCTCTCTGGTCTGTGGTCAACATGTGCTCCAGAACTGTAGCACTGATCCAGCAGAAGACTGGGATTTGACACATGATGTGGAGGCTCCTGGACGTCTTGATGTGTGAGATGATTCTGCTGCACAGCTCTTCATCACTGAATCTCCTCCTGAAGTACTCCTCCTTCTGGGCGTCAGTGAAGCCTCGTACTTCTGTGACCCTGTCAACACATGCAGGAGGGATCTGATTGGACGCCGCAGGTCTGGAGGTTATCCAGACGAGAGCCGAGGGAAGCAGATTCCCCCGGATGAGGTTTGTCAGCAGCACGTTGACTGATGACCTCTGTGTGACCTCAGACACAAGCTCCCTGTGGTTGAAGTCCAGAGAAGGTCTGCTTTCATCCAGGCCGTCAAAGATGAACAAAGGTTTACAGACAGCGAGCGTCTCTGCCGTGAGCTTCTGTAACGCTGGATGGAAAACATGGAGCAGCGTGAGAAGACTGTGCTGCTGGTCCTTCACCAGGTTCAGCTCCCTGAACGAAAGCACAGTCAGCAGATCCACATCCTGGTTTTCTAAACCCTCTGCCCAGTCCAGAGTGAACTTATGCACCGAGAAGGTTTTTCCAACGCCAGCGACGCCATTGGTCAGGACGACTCTGATGCTGCTCTGCTGGTCAGTGGAGGCTTTAAAGATGTCGTGGACCTTGATGGGAGTGTCGTGGAGGATCTTCTTCTTGGAAGCCGTCTCAAGCTGCCTCACCTCATGTTGAGTATTAACCTCTTCACTCTGTCCCTCTGTGATGTAGAGCTCAGTGTAGATCCTGTTGAGGAGGGTTCTACTTCCGGTTTCATTAGTTCCTTCAGTCACATGTTCACATCTCCTCCTCAGACTGAGCTTATGTTCATCTGAAACCTCCTGCAGACCACGATCTGCTGAAAGACAAGAAACAATGTCAGAGACAGAGAATCTGAGAATCTGCTGATTGTTTTCATCAGAAACAGAAAAACTACAGAAAATAAAAGCTTTTTAACTTTGTGCTTTTTTAACGATGTTAAATGTTGATGCTGTTTGAAGGAACAAAATAAAACCACATGTGCTGTTGTCAGAAGTGAAGACATCAGCAGACACATGTACAGTGCTGCTCTGACCGGCTGTCTGACCTCCAGCTCCTGTTCTGGATCTTTGTCCACACTGGGGACAGGAGGAGTCTCCTGAAGAACCAGACTGGTCCCAGTATGAGGTGATACACTGTCTGCAGAACCAGTGTCCACAGCTTGTGGAGATTGGGTCTTTCAGGACCTCCTGCCACGAAGCACAGCAGGACGACTGCTCCTCCTCAGAAACATGACTCCTCTTCCTGTCCCTGTGAAGACATTTCCTGGTAACTCACATGTCACAGTCACAGGTTGTCATTACTTCTGTCAAGGAGGTTTTGTTTTTCACACAGTATGTTTGTGTGTTGGTTTGTTTGTTCATTAGTGGGATTATAAAAAAAAACAGATTACCAGTAAACTTGGTGGAAGGTGAAATTTCAAAATGGTTTCATCAGGAGCGTGTTGGTTCTTGGTGGAGGTCTGATCTCTTTGAGTGATTCTGAGAGATTAGTCACTCTCATGGAAATTTCCAGGACAAAGTCATTCAATTATCTCTCTGTAAGTTTAATTCACATCTGCAGATGGGCCCAAGGTGAAAACTATGAGAAAGATATTACAAAATGAGCAAAGAGCTCTGGAGAATGGGATCTTTATACACGACAAACTCCTTCTCTTAGAGGAGCAGAAGGTATTTCACCAGCTTCTTTGATTTCTGTTCATGCTGTCTCTATCTCTGTCCCAGACGCCTTGAGTGACTCCTGGTGTGAAACATCTGTCTATTCTTACCAACACCTAAGACCCCCGTCCTGTATAGAAGACAAAGACCCCTGCAGCCTCCTGCTTCAGAAACTTGAGGGACCCCTGCAGTGAACCAGCCGTACACCCAAGGCTCCTTGTGGTATTTAACATTTTAGCCGGTGTGTGGGTGTCTGACTGAAACTCTAAATTTTAAAGATAGGGGGTTGAAGCAGGAACAGTTTGGGCCAGATAAATGGCCTTCACACAAATTATTTATAAATAACCTAACTAGTGTTTATTCTTAAAATTAGCTAGAAATGTTTGCGCGTCCCATTGCTGGTCAGTCTCACACCTGTCTTAATAAAAGGTCTGCTAAGAGCTGCTGCGTGTTGTGAGACTGTGAAATCTGTGACATACTATACACTGTGCTTTAACACCTGATGCGACTCGAGACTTCCCCAGGGCTGCTAGAGTTCCGGGGTTGTGTGTTTTTTCAGCTGTCTAAATGAATCCTTGATTTTACCAAACCCAGTTCGGCTCTTCTCATATTTAGGATAAACAAACACGCAATGACATTACGCAACGACATTATATATATATATATATATATATGTTCTTTCATTAAAGATACCCAAATACAGAAATTCCTAAGACATCACCAACTTCAATGAAGCTGTGTCCTAATGCAGGGGCCACACTAGAAGAAACTAGGTCCTCTTCAGAACAGGTCACAGTAGAAACAGTCTCTTACTCTGTGGGTGAGGGTCCAGGTTCATTACTGAAGTCTAGAGGAAGATCTTTGGACCAGTCACTCTTCAGAGACACCCAGCTGAACCCTGGAGACTCTGCTCTGTCCACTTCCTCTTCATGACCACTCATCTTCAGTCTGAGAGGAAAAACACTGTGAGCTCAAACACACACAATGAAGCCAGGTACGTAAACTCGGAACACTGAAGACTACTTTGTCCTCCTCTTCCTCCTTATAACCACTCATCTTCAGTCTGAGAGGAAAAACACTGTGAGCTCAAAGGAATCAGGACAAACAAGTCTGTTCAGGAAACACACCTAAAAATACCAAGCGAGGAGACACACACACACATTTACAGACAAACAAACACACACACACACACAAACCAGCTAATGTGACTGTAACGTATGATTTTGAAATCACGTTCTATTATTAAACACTTGATGAACACTAGTGATGAAGATAAAACGTGAAACTGTGAGTTAACTCTGTTAATTAGTCCTTTGAAGGCTCTTTGTTCCACAGCTGCTGTTCACATCTGTCTCTGGGATCCGAGCACATGAAACTACGTCTGTCACCAGGTGTGAACTGACAAACTTAGAGTCATGTGATCAGCAGATGGATGTTAACAGCAGGTGTGAGAGTGAGACAGTAAAACATTCAGAAAGTTGTGTTCACACTCACCTGCTCACTTTCCTTCCTTCTGCTCATCCAGGTGAAAATGGAGTCTGACACGTCCCTGTTCTCAGGCTCCTCCTCTCTCTCTTTACAGTAGATATGAGAGTTGCTCACAGACCAGTTAAAGCTCCAGTGTGTAAGACTAAGGTGAAGGATCCATCTTTGCAAATTGAATCTAAATAAATCCTAGTGATGTTTCCACTAGTGTGTTTCATCTAAATTGTATGAATCTCAGTTTTCTTTACTCTAGAATGGGAAGATCTGTATCACGTTATAACTCAGCACGTTGTCCTGTGGAGTGGAGCTTCCTGAAACAGACGCTCACACGAGGAAACAGTGTATTTGTTGGGGACTATTTCCAGCGGCAGATGGAGCTCTATGGCACAAACACATGAGATGTGTCAGGATGTGGATGCACACACAAATGTGTTCATATCAACAAGAAGAAAAATATATTAAATATCACCAGACTTGTTCTTTTAAACGTCTTCTCCTGATCATCAGACTCAGAGAGTTTGAGTTTTGGGCTGTGAATCATCGATTAAAGTCCATTATTCATCTTCCGGTTATAATACTGAACAATTCACGTCTCCTTCTTTTCTCATCCAACAAACTTGACTTCTCTTTCTTCTACTTTCCAGCCTATTTGTATATTACCGAATATTGGGTAGTGGTCATTTCCATTTGTTGAGTCTTCCCATACTTCCCACTCACATGTCCATGCCACCTCACTTGATACCAGTGTCAAATCCAGTGCTGAAGTGTTACCTGTGTTACATCTATCCTTGTCCCTCTCCTGCCGTTAATACATTTTAACTTACTATCCTCCAGTAGTTGTTCTATTATCTCCCCATGTGTGTCCGTCTTTTTCCCTCCCCACAATGTGCAAAGTGAATTAAAATCCCTACAGCAAAAGATATGATTCCTAATCTGTTCTTGTATCTGCATGAGTTTAACGATTCCTAGTTTCCTGCATGAGTTAAAGTGATTTATGATTTTGACTGTTGTTGTGTATTCATTTAAGACTAAAACATGTTTGTGTGTGTGTTTGAAACAAAAGGACAAGACTAGATAGAGGATGCTTGTCCTTTTGACTCTCAGACCTTCTCAGGGTAATGTCTTCCGGATGGTGACCAGATGCAGAAATGGACTATGAAGGAGTATTGTCTTGAGTTGCCTGCATCCTCCGGAAAGGGATGTACTCTTATCTAGTTAGAAGGGCCATCTGGGATGTGGTAAAGCAGAAGGTCTTGGGTGGTACCAACACTCCCTATATATGTGTGCCTTTGACCATTGCAAGGTAGATTACACTATTGGCTTGTGTGTCTCCGGGTATCTAGATGCTCGTCCTGACTTGTACTTTCTTGTTATAAACTTTGTTACACTGAAAGTACTGGGTCCTCAGAATCCTTCCTTCATTATCTACAACTTCAACAACCTCTCGGCTGCATCAAATATACGACTGTCCTTCTTTTGTCCATATTTCTAGAACAATATATTCTTCTTCTTCTCCTTTTTTCCCCTTCCTGATATCAAACATGCCATGGTTTGCGTCCTGTCATTAACCCTCAACAAGAGTGTTATCGAAGATTTCACTGATTAATGTCTTACCACGTTTTTGTTATATTCTAGTCTATTGTTAACATACCCAAAACCTTGACAAAGAAAAGAAATACGCCATCTTCCATGCACGTGATGGAAACATTACTGGCGAGCCGGCTAGTGTTTCTAGCCCTAACCCTAACCCTGGTTTGGTTTCGACGCTCCTTTCTCCTGCAGCAACAATTCCTGATTCCCATAGGAATTTAAGCAGGTAAACTGTTTGTAATTCTGGAAACATTCAATTATATGAATATAATATATATACACTCCTGATCAAAATCTTAAGACCAGTTAAAAAATTGCATGAATTTGCATTTTGCACTGTTGGATCCTAGGAAGGTTCTAAGTAGAGTTTCAAAATGCAAAAAGAAGAAATGGGAACAAGAGACCAAAAGTTGTGAGCAGGCAATTTATTGAAAACAACAATTTAAGTCAAATAGGCTGTTCATCAGCTGATCAAAAGTATAAGTAGAATTTTGAATCATTTCACAGCCCTAATTTAATCATAGGGCCCCAGACTTGAATTCTCCAGGTGATCCCTTCAAGTTGGATAAAATGTTCTCTAGAGTTAACAATGTAGCAGATATTTGATGAATTTGCATATCGTGCTGTAGCCTCAGGGTTGACACAGCTCAGCCTCCGTCCACACACACTGTCCTCTTCACACTCTCCACGAAGATCCCTCCCACCTGTTGAGAGAAGAAGACATCAGTGTCACAGAGACTCACTTCATCAGCTGTTAGTCAGTGATGCAACTCATCCAGTAGAAAGAGCAGCAGGGACTTCAGTCCTGTTCAGAGGTGGAGCAGCTTCCTCTCTGCCTCATGTTCACGTGTTGGAATGAACACGCTAAGAGCTCAGTGTGTGTCCTCTGCATGTCAAAGTGCAGAGTGGACACCTGAGAGGTGGATTAACTGCTGTTAGAGGTGAAGACATGTTTCACTGTGTGAGCACGTGCACATAAAAGGGGCGGGGTTTACTGTGTATGACCAATCACAGACATGGACAGTTTGACTGACAGCAGAGCCTCATATTTCACACCCAGGATCAAATTGTTCTATAATAAAAATCCGAGGAGAACAAACACAAGATCCAGAATAAAAGAAAATCAGTTACAGCTGCTAAATGCAGGAAGAACATCTGGTAACACATCTGTGAATGTGTCAATGTGTAAGTTACAGCGCCCCCTTGTGGCATTTGGTAAAGATTGACTACATTGTGACTGACTCTGAGGACACACACTGTCTCTGAAGACACACTCTGACTCCGAGGACACAAACTGACACACTGTCTCTGAGGAAAGAAACTGTTTCTGAGGACTCGCAATAATGACTGTGATTATTAAAATACTGATGAAAGCAGCGTGGACTGACTCAAACCATCTACTGACCTCAGACTTGCAAGTTGACAGGTTGGACTCTGCTCGAGATCAAGCAGCTCCGTCACTACTGAGTCCTGCAGGTCGTTTCTACTCAGATCCAGTTCTCTCAAATGAGAGGGGTTTGACCTCAGAGCTGAAGCCAGAGAAGAACAGCTGATCTGTGACAGTCTGCAGCACTCCAACCTGATGAATTGATTCAATTTATGTATGAAGAGGAATTATGTTAAATTAGAACTAAATGAGATCAATTGTGTCTTAAAGCTGTATTATACATATGAGATCTACAAAAGTCAGTAAGTAAACTGACCTCAGAGTCTCCAGTCGACATGTTGGACTCTGTAGATACCACAGCAGCTCCTTCACTCCTGAGTCCTGCAGCCAGATGTTTTCACTCAGATCCAGTTCTCTCAGGTGAGAGGGGTTTGACCTCAGAGCTGAAGCCAGAGAAGAACAGCTGATCTCTGACAGTCTGCAGCACTCACAACCTGAATAAAGAATAAAACTTAACTGTAAATTAAACTGAGTTCATGTGTGAAAATAACAGACACATATTCATGTCAGCACAGACTCATAACATGGAAGATAAATATGAAATCAGACATGTTGGACAAAAAATGAGTCCTAATTCAGTAAAAATGAATTATTTGGACCCGGTCTCTGTCCTGCAGATCAGTTTAGGAAATCCAGAACTAAACTCAGTGTTTTAACAAGTAGCTGAATATTTAAAATGTCACAGATTAATTAATGAATGGATTCAAGTTATGTATGAAGAGGAATTATGTTAAATTTCAAATTAAATGAGATCAATTGGGTATAAATGCTGTTTATAGATATGAGATCTACAAAAGTCAGTCAGTGAACTGACCTCAGAGTCTCCAGTCGACAGGTTGGACGCTGTAGAAAACCACACAGCTCCTTCACTCCTGAGTCCTGCAGCTGTTGTCTACTCAGATCCAGTTCTCTCAGATGAGAGGGGTTTGACCTCAGAGCTGAAGCCAGAGAAGAACAGCTGATCTCTGTCAGTCTGCAGCACTCCAACCTGGATAAAGAATAAAATTTAAACTGTAAATTAAACTGAGTTCATGTGTGAAAATAACACACAAATATTCATGTCAGCACAGACTCATAAACATGGAAGATAAATATGAAATCAGACATGTTGGACTAAAAACGAGTCCTGATTCAGTACAAAATAGATTATTTGGACCCGGTCTCTGTCCTGCAGATCAGTTTAGGAAATCAAGAACTAAACTCAGTGTTTTAACAAGTAGCTGAATATTTAAAATGTCACAGATTAATTAATGAATGGATTCAAGTTATGTATGAAGAGGAATTATGTTAAATTAGAATTAAATGAGATAAATTGTGTATAAATGCTGTATTTATAGATATGAGATCTACAAAAGTCAGTCAGTGAACTGACCTCAGAGTCTCCAGTCGACAGGTTGGACTCTGTAGAAAACCACACAGCTCCTTCACTCCTGAGTCCTGCAGGTTGTTGTTACTCAGATCCAGTTTTCTCAGATGAGAGGGGTTTGACCTCAGAGCTGAAGCCAGAGAAGAACAGCTGATCTCTGACAGACTGCAGCACTCCAACCTGGATAAAGAAATATGAATATTTGAATGTGTCCTCCTGTTGTTGTGGATCGTCATCATGTCAACACAGACTCTCAACATGCTGCTGACCTCAGTCCAGTCTGTGACCTGAAGATAAATATCAGATCAGACATGTTGGACCATTGTTTCATTCATCAGCTTCTTCTCTGTGTGTTTGGTCACTGAGCAGGTTTGTGTAATTAAACACTGTTTAAAGTAGGGACGGCTCCTGACAGTCACTTCCTGTTTGTTTCTATACTTATCAACTGTCCAACGTGTTTCAATAAGAATGTGTCTTATTTTGAAAACCTGAGGAGGACGAGTGCTCGGCCTCAGTCCACATGTTATTTACTGACACTTTCTTAGTGATCAGGAGCAGGTGAGTGCAGGTGAATGGAGTTGATGAGGTGGACGTGACTGACAGGCTGGTGAGTGACAGATACTGAGGGCAGTGAGCAGAGCAGAACTGAGACAATTTAAATAAATAATGACCCAATAAGAAAGAAAGTCTGAAAAGTGAAGAAGGATTTAAGGACCTCAGAGTCTCCAGTCGACAGTTTGGACTCTCCAGTCCAGAACACAGCAGCTTCACTCCTGAATCCTGCAGCTCGTTGTGACTCAGATCCAGTTCTCTCAGATGTGAGGGGTCTGACTTCAGAGCTGAGGCCACGACTTCACAGTGAATCTCTGAGAGTCGACAACCACCGAGTCTGTAATTAAAGAAAATATCTGTCAGAATAAAATCAGAAAACACAACATTCATTCAAAACTTGTTCATGTGACCCTCACCCTGGTAAATCCCATTTTTGCCTGATGAACGTGTTGAAAACTCCTCAAGAGATCCTTTCAGATTTTGGTTCAAGTGTTCATTTAGACCAGGGGTGGGCAATTCATTTTCCCTAGGGGCCACATGAGAAACATGGACAGTTGTGGAGGGCCGGACCAATAAGCTGAACTCAATTCTACTCATATTAATTTGATAAGCTTCTACAGGTAAGAGTAAATGGTTAGGCAATGAAAAAGTGAGGCAGGCAAAGTAATAACGCCAACATTATATCACACTTTAATCAACATTTACAAGAACAGTTGTGAACAAAATATGCACATTTTTTGCAGAATTCCAAAGATCAGCTTTAAATTAACTTTATACAAAGTGCTATTACTATTTGCATATAGTCTAATCACCCCATTTGCAGGGTTTGTGGTATTTTGTTCTTGTTAAATGAGAGAAATCCAGTCTGTTTTGGGCTTGAACAAGTGCACAGAAGTCAGGTTGAATATCTGAGGTGGTTATGTGAAGGACAGCTGACAGGTGATCATCAGTGAGAGAGGATCTGTATCTGGATTTGTTAAACTTCATCACAGAAAATGTTTGTTCACATATGTAAGTAGATCCAAAGAGAACCAACATCTTATGAGCATGCCTCTTCATGTATGGAAAGTTCTCCTCTTTGAGAGAAGAATAAAACTCCAGCAGTGATACTGACTTGAAGTGCTCTGCCAGCAGTCTACCTGCGGAGGTGATCAACTGATGGTGGGGCTTCTTTCAGTGTTGACATGTGGTTGAGTATGTTAGCCTCCATCTGGCTTGAAAGAAGAAGTATGAGAGTCTGCCTGCTTATATTTTGAGCGTATTTCTTTTAAAAGCATAATAATTAATTAAAACTCAGCGTAAATGAACGACATTACAATATGAATAGAACAAATTTCCATGACTTCTCCAAAACCTTTGGGATTACATTTTTTTCAAGCACATTTCCAGGACTGGAAATAAACATTTAACAATTCCATGACTTTTTCAAGACCGTATGAATCCTGAATACAATGCAACAATAGCAATTTAATTACTGGGTTAATTTCCCTCACTTTATCTTGCATCCGCTTCAAAAGTCCGACACTTGTCCCTGTCAGATTTGGACAACCATCGGTTGTAACACCTGCCAGTTTGTCCCGTTTGAGTCCCAGCTTGTCCCAAGCATGCAGTTACCTCCGTGAACAAATCACTCCCAGTCCTCGTCCTGTTGACGCATGCTGCAGCTCTCAGATTCAGTCTTTCGTCATCCAACGTACAAAGATGAGTAACTGGGCTGCGTCGCTGACATCACAGCTCTCATCCAGAGCCAAGGAGAAAAAGTCCAAATCGCCCACTTTCTTTAGCAGCTGAAGCTCGAGATGTCCCGCAATGTCCTCGATCCTTCTCGTTACGGTTCGTACGTAAAAGTCTCTCCGTGCTTTGTCTCGTAATGGCGGTTCAAATTGAAATCAGACAGCGATCTTTTCTCCACAAACTAAGCACACGGCTTTCCCTTTGGCTTCAGTATATAAATACTTCGCAGTCCATGTCGCGTTAAAAACTCTGCATTCTGTATCGATCTTTCTTGTCTTAACGTGGACTCACATCTCTCCTAAACTCCGTTCGCCAACACATCATCCGCTCGCGGGCATTCAGGATGTACGTCTGGTCAATGTTAAAAAAAGGCACCTTCAAAATAAAATAAATGTTGTCATATTCTTTGCACTATGTCCAATTATTTACGTGTGATTCCTAATATTCCGTTGACCTCACGCGGGCCGGTCACGGACAGCCAATGGGCCAGATGCGGCCCAGGGGCTGTACAATGCCCAGGTCTGATTTAGACTGACAGAGGAACTCATTAGATTCAGGTGGTCAATGGTCAATGGTCAAGGTCACACAACATGTTTCTGGCCTCTTGAACATGATGTCTCAAGTCTGTCTTTAGGGGATTACTTCACATTTTGACGAGTTGGACTCGAAGATAAACTTATTAGACTCAAAGGTCAAAGGTCAAAGGTTACAGTGACCTCAAATTAGTGTAAATGCAACATGTCAGGAAACTGGAGGGACTGATGCTGCACTGGTTGGTGGTGGCGTACAAACGCAGGGTGGTAATTCTAGTTTGACCAGAAAGAAGTATATATAATGTTTCATTTTTTATGGGTGAATCAGGAGACAAACATCCGGTCATGTGTTTGGTTCTGAATTGGTTAATTTTAACACTGAGTCCTGACTGTTAGCGTCTCGTACAAGCCAGCTGCAGCTTCTGCTCGGATCATGAAGCAGCTGATCACTTCTACAGAGTCACTGAGTGGCTGCTTCACATGAACAAGCTCTTATCTCACTGCCAGTTAATTGCACAAATTGATATACATGTCTTTTGGTTTGTGGTGGAAGCTGGAGAACACAGGGAAAACCCTGCAGACACCAGGAGAACCTCCTCCTCACAGAAAGGCTGCACTAACAGTGTTGACCACTGCAACACCATGCTGCCCAAAACAATGAGGATCATTTAACACTGAGTGTATTTGAAGAACGACTCATCTCCACTGATTGAACATGTTATTGATCATGTCTGGACTCACAGAGCCTTCCTGCAGTTCCTCACAGCTGGGATCAGTCTCCATCGACCCTGAACTGATGTGTTGAACTTCTCCAGGTCCAACTCATCCAGAACCTCCTCTGACATCTGCAGCATGTAGGCCAGAGCTGAGCAGTGGATCTCAGAGAGTTCTCTCTGATCTGTTCTCTGACGTCAGGAACTGTTGCATCTGCTGATGAACTGAGTGGTCGTTCATCTCAGTCAGACAGTGGAAGATGTTGATGCTTCTGTCAGGAGAAATGTCATCACTCTTCATCTCCTTCAGGTTGTTGATGACTCTCTGGATGATCTCTGGATTGTTCTCTGTCCGACCCAGCAGGCCTCCTAAGACTCTCTGGATGATCTCTGGATTGTTCCCTGTCCGACCCAGCAGGCCTCCTAAGACTCTCTGGTTGGACTCCAGACTGAGGCCGTGAAGGAAGCGAACAAACAGGTCCAGATGACCATTTGTACTGGTGAGGGATTTCTCCATGGTTCTCTTCAGAAGGTCATCCAGGGAGAAGGTACTGGCTGTGTTCCCATATGTTCCCAAGAAGTTCTTGAGTTCTTTCTGTGTTCCTCTTGGTGTAACAGTGGAACATGTAGACTGCAGCCAGAAACTCCTGAACGCTCAGATGAACAAAGCAGTAGACTGATTTCTGGAAGATCACACACTCTCTTCTGGAGATCTCAGTACAAACTCCTGAGTACACCGAGGCCTCTGTGACATTAAGACCACACTGCTCCAGGTCTTCTTGGTAGAACATGATGTTTCCTTCCTCCAGATGTTTAAGTGCCAGCCTCCCCAGCTTCAGGAGAACGTCCCTGTCAGCCTCCGTCAGCTGCTGTGGAGTCGTCTCATGTCCCTCACCGTACTTGTTGTTCTTCCTCTTTGTCTGAACCAGCAGGAAGTGTGAGTACAGGTCAGTCAGGGTCTTGGGCAGCTCTCCTCTCTGGTCTGTGGTCAACATGTGCTCCAGAACTGTAGCACTGATCCAGCAGAAGACTGGGATTTGACACATGATGTGGAGGCTCCTGGACGTCTTGATGTGTGAGATGATTCTGCTGCACAGCTCTTCATCACTGAATCTCCTCCTGAAGTACTCCTCCTTCTGGGCGTCAGTGAAGCCTCGTACTTCTGTGACCCTGTCAACACATGCAGGAGGGATCTGATTGGCCGCCGCAGGTCTGGAGGTTATCCAGACGAGAGCCGAGGGAAGCAGATTCCCCCGGATGAGGTTTGTCAGCAGCACGTTGACTGATGACCTCTGTGTGACCTCAGACACAAGCTCCCTGTGGTTGAAGTCCAGAGAAGGTCTGCTTTCATCCAGGCCGTCAAAGATGAACAAAGGTTTACAGACAGCGAGCGTCTCTGCCGTGAGCTTCTGTAACGCTGGATGGAAAACATGGAGCAGCGTGAGGAGACTGTGCTGCTGGTCCTTCACCAGGTTCAGCTCCCTGAACGAAAGCACAGCCAGCAGACCCACATCCTGGTTCTCTAAACCCTCTGCCCAGTCCAGAGTGAACTTCTGCACCGAGAAGGTTTTTCCAACTCCAGCGACTCCGTTGGTCAGGACGACTCTGATGCTGCTCTGCTGGTCAGTGGAGGCTTTAAAGATGTCGTGGACCTTGATGGGAGTGTCGTGGAGGATCTTCTTCTTGGAAGCCGTCTCAAGCTGCCTCACCTCATGTTGAGTATTAACCTCTTCACTCTGTCCCTCTGTGATGTAGAGCTCAGTGTAGATCCTGTTGAGGAGGGTTCTACTTCCTGTTTCATCACTTCCTTCAGTCACATGTTCACATCTCCTCCTCACACTGAGCTTATGTTCATCTGAAACCTCCTGCAGACCACGATCTGCTGAAAGACAAGAAACAATGTGAGAGACAGAGAATCTGAGAATCTGCTGATTGTTTTCATCAGATACAGAAAAACTACAGAAAATAAAAGCTTTTTAACTTTGTGCTTTTCTAACGATGTTAAATGTTGATGCTGTTTGAAGGAACAAAATAAAACCACATGTGCTGTTGTCAGAAGTGAAGACATCAGCAGACACATGTACAGTGCTGCTCTGACCGGCTGTCTGACCTCCAGCTCCTGTTCTGGATCTTTGTCCACACTGGGGACAGGAGGAGTCTCCTGAAGAACCAGACTGGTCCCAGTATGAGGTGATGCACTGTCTGCAGAACCAGTGTCCACAGCTGGTGGAGACTGGATCCTTCAGGACGTCCTGACACGAAGCACAGCAGGACGACTGCTCCTCCTCAGAAACATGACTCCTCTTCCTCTCCCTGTGAAGACATTTCCTGATAACTCACATGTCACAGTCACAGGTTGTCATTACTTCTGTCAAGGAGGTTTTGTTTTCACCCAGTATGTTTGTGTGTTGGTTGGTTTGTGTAGTGGGATTAAAAAAACTGACAGATTACCAGTAAACTTGGTGGAAGGTTGTGGTCTGTGAACCAGATGTCCTCTTTCACAGACATGTTCAGAGGACTGATGTTTACCAGTGTGTGGAATTTGGTGCAGATCCAAATCAAAATGAGTCTCTAGTGGATTTCAAAGTGGTTTCATAAGGAGCGTGTTGGTTCTTGGTGGAGGTCTGAGCTCTTTGAGTGATTCTGAGAGATTAGTCACCAACTTCAATGAAGCTGTGTCCTAATGCAGGGGCCACACTAGAGGAAACTAGATCCTCTTCAGAGCAGGTCACAGTAGAAACAGTCTCTTACTCTGTGTGTGAGGGTCCAGGTTCTTTACTGAAGATTGGAGGATACTCATGGACAGGTCACTCTTCAGAGACAGACAGCTGGACCCTGGAGACTCTGCTCTCAGTCTGTGGTCCTGACCTCTGCAAACACAAACATGTTTTTATTCAGAACACATCATTCACTCATTCATTCTCTGAGGATTCAGTTTGGAGCTTCACATGTTTGCAGCAGATCTCTTACTTTGTGTGTGAAGGTCCAGGTTCATTACTGAAATCTAGAGGAAATCCCATGGACATGTCACTCTTCAGAGAAACACAGCTGAACACTGGAGACTCTGCTCTGTCCTCCACTTCCTCCTCATAACCACTCATCTTCAGTCTGAGACGAAAAACACTTTGAGCTCAAAGGAATCAGGACAAACAAGTCCGTCAAGAAACACACCCAAAAATACCAATGGACACTCACACAAACACACACATACACACACAAACACACACAAACCCACGTACACACACACACACACCAGCTAAGGTGACTGTAACGTGTGATTCTGAAAACACGTTCTGTTATTAAACACTTGATGACCAGATGTGTTGAAGATAAAAAGTGAAACTGTGAGTTAACTCTGTTAATTAGTCCTTCGAAGGCTCTTTGTTCCACAGCTGCTGTTCACATCTGTCTCTGGGATCCGATCACATGACGTCTGTCACCAGGTGTGAACTGACAAACTTAGAGTCATGTGATCAGCAGATGGATGTTAACAGCAGGTGTGAGAGTGAGACAGTAAAACTTTCAGAAAGTTGTGTTCACACTCACCTGCTCACTTTTCTTCCTTCTGCTCATCCAGGTGAAAATAGAGTCTGACACTTCCCTGTTCTCAGGCTCCTCCTCTCTCTCTTTACAGTGGATATGAGAGTTGCTCACAGACCAGTTAAAGCCACAGTGTGTAAGACTCAGGTTAAAGGAGCCATCTTTGGAAATTAAATATAAGATAATCCTGGTGATGTTTCCACTGGTGTGTTTGATCTAAATTGTATGAATCACAGTTTTCTTTACTCTAGAATGAGAATATCTGTATCACGTTATAAAGTGAAACACGTTGTCCTGTGGAGTGGAGCTTCCTGAAACAGACGCTCACAGGAGGAAACTATTGTTGGGGACTATTTCCAGCATAAATAGTGGAGCTCTATGGCACAAACACATGAGATGTGTCAGGATGTGGATGCACACACAAATTTGTTCATATCAATAAGAAGAAAAAAATATATTAAATATCACCAGACTTGTTCTTTTAAACGTCTTCTCCTGATCATCAGACTCAAAGGTTTGAGTTTTGGGCTGTGAATCATCGATTAAAGTCCGTTATTCATCTTCCGGTTATAATACTGAACGATTCAGGTCTCCTTCTTTTCTCATCCAACAAACTTGACTTCTCTTTCTTCTACTTTCCAGCCTATGTGTGTATTACCGTATATTGGATAGTGGTCACTTCCATTTGTTGAGTCTTCCCATACTTCCCACTAACATGTCCATGCCACCTCACTTGATACCAGTGTCAAATCCAGTGCTGAAGTGTTACCTGCGTGTACATCTATCCTTGTCCCTCTCCCGTCATTAATACACATTAAATAACTATCCTCCAGTAGTTGTTCTATTATCTCCAGTTGTGTGTCCGTCTTTCTCCCTCCCCACAATGTGCTATGTGAATTAAAATCCCCACAGCAAAAGATATGCTTCCTAATCTGTCCTTGTATCTGTATGAGTTTAATGATTCCAAGTTTCCTGCATGAGTTATAGTGACTTATGATGTTAAACTGTGATGTCCATATTTATAACACAACGTATTCTTCTTCTCCCCACACCACACATAACCACAGTAGAATTGAGGATTCTATCAAACACTTCTGATCATTGAGCAGCTGTGGACCAGAGAGAAACTGACCGACAGAGATTTGTATCTTTAATGAAGTTGACATTTTTTTATTTTTATGTAAAAATAAAGAAGTGATTCATGTAAACAAAGCAGCCACAAGATTTTAGAAGTTAATAAAACAACCTGAGGATTTGAAAGAGACGTTTCTGAGATGATCAAACTGGATTTCATTTTTTTTGCAGCAGTTGAATTAAATAATTTGGAAACTCAGAACCTCAGGATCCATCACCTGCGACTTTACAGAGTAAATAAACAATATGTTCAGATAAACTTAACCTGAATGAGATCATACTCAGAATAATCAATAATCATTGATAAAACATTATAACGTCCTTTCGGAGTTCACATATCTTGACATCCGACAGTTACAAGTGATGACATCATGTCCTGGACGTAGTGAGGTCTGGGGGTGAAGTACGATCAGAGACTGAATATAAATGATTCTTCTGCAGTTGATCACGTTGTGGATTGAAAAATTTCACTTTAAGGGATATTCCCTTGTTTCCTTTTATTTCATGTACATTTGTGAATAAATGTCGATGAGTTTGATCTTATTGTCCGATGTTGTATAAATGCTGCACATGAGAGAAAGTCCACTTGAATAAAACGTTCTCTTTGTACATGAGCAGGAACATGCAGATCAGTTATGAACACATGTGTGAAGAATCCAGAGAGAATGAAAATCATCAAAATGTGAGTTCACATGTTTTTCATGAAGTCATTGAACTGATTAGATCTGATGAGTCCAGACGTTTTCATCTTCTCAGTGAAGCAGAGATGATGTTTGGCTCCCGGCTCCAAACCAATTATCTCTGTGTTTCTAAACGTCTTTCACCCACAGACTCACACCACTTTACATCAGAGTCATTAGGTGAAGCAGGTTATTAAACTATGTTCATTTCAAACTTCACTATGATTAAATTAACTTTGAACAGAAAAACAACCTCAGCTTCTCATTGGGTGAAAATATTTTTGAGTCAAAGGACAGAGCAGCAGCAGATCCACTGATGATGCTGTGTCACATCCACAGGAACACACAGGGAGGATGGTGGACTGGACACTGTGTGACAGCTGATCTCAGAGCAGCTCACCTCCTCTGATTCCTCTGGAGCTCTGTCTCCACTCTGCCTCCCAGCAACAAGGCCCAGTCAGAGCCGCTCTACACACAAGCTACTGCTGCTTCAGCCTCTGGATCCTCAGGACACAGCTCAGCCTCCGTCCACACACACTGTCCTCTTCACACTCACCTTCACTAAGACCACCCCCACCAACTGTTGAGAGAAGAAGACATCAGTGTTACAGAGACTCACTTCATCAGCTGTGAGTCAGTGATGCAGCACAAGTAGAAAGAGCAGCAGGGACTTCAGTCCTGTTCAGAGGTGGAGCAGCTTCCTCTCTGCTTCATGTTCACGTGTTGGAATGAACACGCTAAGAGCTCAGTGTGTGTCCTCTGCATGTCAAAGTGCAGAGTGGACACCTGAGAGGTGGATTTACTGCTGTTACAGGTGAAGACATTTTTCACTGTGTGAGCATGTGCACATAAAGAGGCGGGGATTTACTGTGTATGACAAATCACAGACATGGACAGTTTGACTGACAGCAGAGCCTCATATTTCACAACCAGGATCAAACTGTTCTATAATAAAAATCAGAGGAGAACAAACACATGATCCAGAATAAAAGAAACTCAGTTACAGCTGCTAAATGCAGGAAGAACATCTGGTAAAACATCTGTGACTGTGTCAATGGGTAAGTTACAGCGCCCCCTGGTGGCATTTGGTAAAAATATAGTACGTGACCACGATATAATAACGTGTGTGAACGAGATAAATAACTCGAGGCCACGAGATCTGAATCTGTTGTTTACTAACAAGACGAGTGGAAGAGAAGAAGATTCTAGATGAGAAACGTTCGAATCCCAGGATGTGACACAAACTGTCTCACTGACTCTGAGGACACACACTGACTCTGAGGACACACACTATCTATGAGGACACAAACTGACTCTGAGCACACACACACTGTCTCACTGACTCTGAGGACACACACTGTCTCACTGACTCTGAGGACACACACTTTCTCTTTGTCTCTGAGGACACACACTGGCTCTGAGGACACACACTGACTCTGAGGACACACACTGACTCTGAGGACACACAGTGAACCACTGTCTCTAAGGACACACAGTGTCTCTGAGTACTCTCAAATCCTGCTTGGTAGCACAGACCCTGGATATGTACTGTGATTCTGACTGTGTTTAGTAAAATACTGATGAAAGCAGCGTGGACTGACTCCAACCATCGACTGACCTCACAGTCTCCAGTCGACAGCCTGAACTCTGCTTTAGATCAAGCAGCTCCTTCACTCCTGAGTCCTGCAGGTCGTTGAACCTCAGCTCTAGTTTTCTCAGATGAGAGGGGTTTGACCTCAGAGCTGAAGCCAGAGAAGAACAGCTGATCTCTGACAGTTTGCAGCTCCACAACCTGAATAAAGGATTAAACTTAACTGTAAATTAAACTGAGTTCATGTGTGAAAATAACAAACAAATTTTAATGTGAGCAAAGACTCATAACATGGAAGATAAATATGAAATCAGACATGTTGGACTTAAAACGAGTCCTGATTCAGTAAAAATATATTATTTGGACCTGGTCTCTGTCCTGCAGATCAGTTTAGGAAATCCAGAACTAAACTCAGCGTTTTAACAAGAAGCTGAATATTTAAAATGTCACAGCTGAATTAATGAATTGATTCAAGTTAAGTATGAAGAGGAACTATGTTAAATTAAAATTAAATGAGATCAATTGGCTATAGATGCTGTATTATAGATATGAGATCTACAAAAGTCAGTCAGTGAACAGACCTCAGAGTCTCCAGTCGACAGGTTGGACTCTGTAGAAAACAACACAGCTCCTTCACTCCTGAGTCCTGCAGGTCGTTGTTACTCAGATCCAGTTCTCTCAGATGAGAGGGGTTTGACCTCAGAGCTGAAGCCAGAGAAGAACAGCTGATCTCTGACAGACTGCAATTCTTCAACCTGAATAAAGAAATATGAATATTAGAATGTGTCTTCCTGTGATTAAGATTAAGATCTTTTTATTTATCCCAAACACAGACAACTCATGGAATTTAGGGAAATTTATCCTCTGCTTTTAACCCATCTGGTGCAGGACACACAGAGCAGTGAGCAGCCATGTACGGCGCCCGGGGAGCAGATGTTGAGGGAGTAAGGTGCCTTGCTCAGTGGCACTAGAAAGGGTAGGGAGAATCCTTTTGGATTTTTGGACATATCAATCCAGGTTGAACCAGAGACCTTTTCTGCCCATAGTCCAAGTTTCTGCCACTAGTCCACCGCCTCTCTGGATCGTCATCATGTCAACACAGACTCTCAACATGCTGCTGACCTCAGTCCAGTCTGTGAACTGAAGATAAATATCAGATCAGACATGTTGGACCATTTCTTCATTCATCTCCTTCTTCTCTGTGTGTTGGTCACTGAGCAGGTTTGTGTAATTAAACACTGTTTAAAGTAGGGATGGCTCCTGACACTCACTTCCTGTTTGTTTCTATACTTATCAACTGTCCAACGTGTTTCAATAAGAATGTGTCTTATTTTGAAAACCTGAGGAGGACGAGTGCTCGGCCTCAGTCCACATGTTATTTACTGACACTTTCTTAGTGATCAGGAGCAGGTGAGTGCAGGTGAATGGAGTTGATGAAGTGGACATGACTGACAGGCTTGGTGAGTGACAGATGACTGAGGGACAGTGAGCAGAGCAGAACTGCGACAATTTAAATAAATAATGACCCAATAAGAAAGAAAGTCTGAAAAGTGAAGAAGGATTTAAGGACCTCAGAGTCTCCAGTCGACAGTTTGGACTCTCCAGTCCAGAACACAGCAGCTTCACTTCTGAATCCTGCAGCTCGTTGTGACTCAGATCCAGTTCTCTCAGATGTGAGGGGTCTGACTTCAGAGCTGAGGCCACGACTTCACAGTGAGTCTCTGAGAGTCGACAACCATCAAGTCTGTAATTAAAGAAAATATCAGTTAAAATAAAATCAGAAAACACAACAGCTCATTCTAAGCATGCTGTAATGCAGGGGTTTTCAACCAGGGGTCCGTGGCCCCCTGGTGGTCCGCGACAGCATTGCAGGGGGTCTGCGAAATTTACTTTGATATTTCAACACATCTCCAGAGAACTCTTGAATATCGTGAAAAATATCTAAAATAAGAAAAATATGTCTAAAATAATATAAAGGTGATGAGGGGAACCGTGAAACCGGCTTGGGGCTAGAAACTGCCAGTAGTTTTCCCCTGCGCATGCGTGGTAAAGGTAGATGTAGAAGAGCGGTTGAGCTAGGTAGAAAAACTCTCAGGTCTTGGAGATGTAGTTTGTATGATGGGAATTTTTATTTTCCCAGAAAGAAGGCCCAAAAGGGCAGAATTTATAATGAAAATATTAAATAAAACAAAAGGGCGAAAAATAAATACTTTGTAACAAGACAAATAAATTGGCATAATAGCCCAACAAAATAACTGCAATAACAATCAACTCAACCACGTTCGCTGGCTGAGAAACAATTTCCTATGAGAGCTCTAAGAAACACACACACAGAAGTACTACCCCTCAAACACTAGCAGTAGGTTGGATTTGCTGCTGGTATTCATGAGGTTAAACTTAAGTAGGCCTCAACTGTTTGTGTGATATTGTATGGTTATCATGTGTGACATATTCTGCATTACTTTGTCATCGTCCCTCTTTAGTTGTAGCCCCAGTTTATGTTGATTGTTACTGATCACCGTTACTCTAACGTTCTCTCAACATGTCTGTACATTTAAATCATGAACGTTATATAATTATGCATCTTAATCATCTTACATATGGTTCTGAGATGCAGTACAACTACAAACTGCATTTTAATTTTTAAGCACTGAAAATCAACCGTTTTTGTTGTTTTTTAAACAGATTTTGTGCACATAGGTGGGCTGCGGATTACTTTCTTGTCAGAATGGTGGTCCCTGGGACAAAACCAGTTGAAAACCCCTGCGGTAATGCATTAAAATAATTAACACCTTTATTCCATAAATTAATCATCCCTCGTTAATACCTTAATTTTGACAACGCTCATACAGTGGGGCAATAAAGTATTTAGTCAGCCATCAATTGTGCAAGTTCTCCCACTTAAAAAGATGAGAGGCCTTTAATTTTCATCATAGGTAAACCTCAACTATGAGAGACAAAATGAGAAAAAAAAATCCAGAAAATCTGATTTTTAAAGAATTTATTTGCAAATTATGGTGGAAAATAAGTATTTGGTTAGGGTATTTGCAGAAAAACAGCCCAAAGCATGATGTTTTCACCCCCATGCTTCACAGTAGGTATGGTGTTCTTTGGATGCAACTCTGCATTCTTTCTCCTCCAAACACGACGAGTTGAGTTTTTACCAAAAAGTTATATTGTGGTTTCATCTGACCACATGACATTCTCCCAATCCTCTTCTGGATCATCCCAATGCTCTCTAGCAAACTTCAGACAGGCCTGGACATGTACTGGCTTAAGCAGGGGGACACGTCTGGCACTGCAGGATTTGAGTCCCTGGCGGCGTAGTGTGTTACTGATGGTAGACTTTGTTACTTTGGTCCCAGCTCTCTGCAGGTCATTCACTAGGTCCCCCTGTGTGGTTCTAGGATTTTTGTTCACCATTCTTGTGATCATATTGACCCCACGGGATGAGATCTTGCGTGAAGCCCCAGATTGAGGGAGATTATCAGTGGTCTTGTATGTCTTCCATTTTCTAATAATTGCTCCCACAGTTGATTCCTTCACACCAAGCTGCTTACCTATTTCAGATTCAGTCTTCCCAGCCTGGTGCAGGTCTACAATTTTGTTTCTGGTCTCATTTGACAGCTCTTTGGTCTCGGCCATAGTGGAGTTTGGAGTGTGACTGTTTGAGGTTGTGGACAGGTGTCTTTTATACTGATAACGAGTTCAAACAGGTGCCATTAATACAAGTAACGAGTGGAGGACAGAGGAGCCTCTTAAAGAAGAAGTTACAGGTCTGTGAGAGCAAGACATCTTGCTTGTTCGTAATTGACAAAATACTTATTTTACCGATGAATTTACCAATTAATTCATTAAAAATCCTACAATGTGATTTCCTGGATTCTTTCCCCCCATCTGTCTCTCATAGTTGAAGTGTACCTATGATGAAAATTACAGGCATCTCTCATCTTTCTAAGTGGGAGAACTATATATATATATACTATATACAGTGCTGTGAATAAAGTATTTGCCCCCTTGCTGATTTTAAATTTTTTGCATATTCGTCACACTTAAATGATTCAGAGCATCAAACAAATGTTAACATTAGACAAAGATAACCCGAGTAAATACTAATTGCAGTTTTTAAATGATTATTTAATTTATTAAGGGAAAAAAGGTGCCACCCTTCGCGTCAACAACTGCAATCAAGGGTTTTCTACAACTGGCAATGAGTCTGGAGGAATTTAGCCCACTCTTCTTTGCAGAATTGTTTTAATTCAGTCACATTGGATGGTTTTCGATCATAAACGGCTGGTTTCAAGTCATGCCACAATATCTCAATCGGATTTAAGTCAGGACTTTGAATAGGCCACTCCAAAACCTTCATTTTGTTTTTTTCAGCGGTGGACTTGCTGGTGTGTTTCGGATCATTGTCCTGCTGCCTAACCCAAGTGCGCTTGAGCTTGAGGTCACAAACTGATGGCCGGACATTCTCCTTCAGGATTTTCTGGTAGCGAGCAGAATTCATGGTTCCATCAATTCGTCCAGGTCCTAAAGCTGCAAAGCAGCCCCAGAACATCGCACTACCACCACCATGTTTGACTTTTGGTTTGATGTTGTTTTTATGAAATGATGTGATGTAACGGGACTCACACCTTCCAAAAAGTCCAACTTTTGTTTTGTCAGTCCACAGAATATTTGCCCAAAAGTCTTGGGGATCATCAAGATGTTTTAGAAATCGCTTTGTAACCCTTTCCAGACTGATACATGTCAATAACTTTGTTTCTCATGATGTGTTGCTTTTGAGATCTTTTAGCCTGCTTCACTTTGTCAGACAGGTTCTATTAAAGAGATTTCTTGATTAAACAGCTTCTATTTAACTGATTTCTAGATTAAATAGTTCTGGCAGTAATAGGACCTGGGTGTGGCTAGTGACAATGAACTCAGCTTTCCCAAAAATTTGGTTTATCCCAGTTCATTCAGGATTTATCAAGAGGGGACAAATACTTTTACACAGAGGGCCAGGTAGGTTGGTATAGCTCTTTCCTCTTAATAAATGAAATCATCATTTATAAACTGCATTTTGTACTTACTCAGGTTATCTTTGTCTAATATTAAAATTTGTTTGACGATCAAATATGCAAAAACACAAGAAAAGAGGAAGGGGGCAAGACTTTTTCACAGCACTGTATATAATTTAATAAATATATGGCAATCTCCAGCAAAGTGATGGCTTGGATTTCACTCTCCACATCTGATCTATTTGCTCTTATATGTTAATGAGAAAAATGAGAATGTATATTATAAAACCAAATGTCTACATGTATATAAGTACATATACGTATACATTCGCATAAGCACACACATACACACTCCAGCCAGTAGCCACTTATCCTTTAGCCAATCTCAGGTGACACTGAATCTAAGTCTCCATTAAACCTAACTTTGATCTAGATGTCTTGTGGTTTGTGGAGGAAGCTGGAGAACCCAGAGAAAACCCTGCAGACACCAGGAGAACCTCCTCCTCACAGAAAGGCTACACCAACAGTAGATGACCTTTACAGACTTGAATTTGGTATGTAATATGTATACATACCAAATATGTATAGATACGTTTATACACACACACATGCACACGCACACGCACACGCACTCTAGCCACTAGCCACTTATCCTTTAGCAGTCTCAGGGGCCTGGAGCCAATCTCAGCTGACACTGAATTTCAGTCTCCAATCAACCTAACTCTGATCTCCATGTCTTTGGGTTTGTGGAGGAAGTTTTGATCACTGCAACACCATGCTGCCCCAAACTATTAGAATAATTTAATACTGAGTGTATTCGAAGAACGACTCATCTCCACTGATTGAACATGTTATTGATCATGTCTGGACTCACCGAGCCTTCCTGCAGTTCCTCACAGCTGGGATCAGTCTCAGTCGACCCTGGTATGATGTGTTGAACTTCTCCAGGTCCAACTCATCCAGAACCTCCTCTGACATCTGCAGCATGTAGGCCAGAGCTGAGCAGTGGATCTCAGAGAGTTCTCCTTTGATCTGTTCTCTGACGTCAGGAACTGTTTCATCTGCTGATGAACTGAGTGGTCGTTCATCTCAGTCAGACAGTGGAAGAAGTTGATGCTTCTGTCAGGAGAAATGTCATCACTCTCATCTCCTTCAGGTTGTTGATGACTCTCTGGATGATCTCTGGATTGTTCTCTGTCCGACCCAGCAGGCCTCCTAAGACTCTCTGGATGATCTTTGGATTGTTCTCTGTCCGACCCAGCAGGCCTCCTAAGACTCTCTGGTTGGACTCCAGACTGAGGCCGTGAAGGAAGCGAACAAACAGGTCCAGATGACCATTTGTACTGGTGAGGGATTTCTCCATGGTTCTCTTCAGGAGGTCATCCAGGGAGAAGGTACTGTCTGTGTCCCCATATGTTCCCAAGAAGTTCTTGAGTTCTTCTGTGTTCCTCTTGGTGTAACAGTGGAACATGTAGACTGCAGCCAGAAACTCCTGAACGCTCAGATGAACAAAGCAGTAGACTGATTTCTGGAAGATCACACACTCTCTTCTGAAGATCTCAGTACAAACTCCTGAGTACACCGAGGCCTCTGTGACATTAAGACCACACCGCTCCAGGTCTTCTTGGTAGAACATGATGTTTCCTTCCTCCAGATGTTTAAGTGCCAGCCTCCCCAGCTTCAGGAGAACGTCCCTGTCAGCCTCCGTCAGCTGCTGTGGACTCGTCTCATGTCCCTCACCGTACTTGTTGTTCTTCCTCTTTGTCTGAACCAGCAGGAAGTGTGAGTACAGGTCAGTCAGGGTCTTGGGCAGCTCTCCTCTCTGGTCTGTGGTCAACATGTGCTCCAGAACTGTAGCACTGATCCAGCAGAAGACTGGGATTTGACACATGATGTGGAGGCTCCTGGACGTCTTGATGTGTGAGATGATTCTGCTGCACAGCTCTTCATCACTGAATCTCCTCCTGAAGTACTCCTCCTTCTGGGCGTCAGTGAAGCCTCGTACTTCTGTGACCCTGTCAACACATGCAGGAGGGATCTGATTGGCCGCCGCAGGTCTGGAGGTTATCCAGACGAGAGCCGAGGGAAGCAGATTCCCCCGGATGAGGTTTGTCAGCAGCACGTTGACTGATGACCTCTGTGTGACCTCAGACACAAGCTCCCTGTGGTTGAAGTCCAGAGAAGGTCTGCTTTCATCCAGGCCGTCAAAGATGAACAAAGGTTTACAGACAGCGAGCGTCTCTGCCGTGAGCTTCTGTAACGCTGGATGGAAAACATGGAGCAGCGTGAGAAGACTGTGCTGCTGGTCCTTCACCAGGTTCAGCTCCCTGAACGAAAGCACAGCCAGCAGACCCACATCCTGGTTCTCTAAACCCTCTGCCCAGTCCAGAGTGAACTTCTGCACCGAGAAGGTTTTTCCAACTCCAGCGACTCCGTTGGTCAGGACGACTCTGATGCTGCTCTGCTGGTCAGTGGAGGCTTTAAAGATGTCGTGGACCTTGATGGGAGTGTCGTGGAGGATCTTCTTCTTGGAAGCCGTCTCAAGCTGCCTCACCTCATGTTGAGTATTAACCTCTTCACTCTGTCCCTCTGTGATGTAGAGCTCAGTGTAGATCCTGTTGAGGAGGGTTCTACTTCCTGTTTCATCACTTCCTTCAGTCACATGTTCACATCTCCTCCTCACACTGAGCTTATGTTCATCTGAAACCTCCTGCAGACCACGATCTGCTGAAAGACAAGAAACAATGTGAGAGACAGAGAATCTGAGAATCTGCTGATTGTTTTCATCAGATACAGAAAAACTACAGAAAATAAAAGCTTTTTAACTTTGTGCTTTTCTAACGATGTTAAATGTTGATGCTGTTTGAAGGAACAAAATAAAACCACATGTGCTGTTGTCAGAAGTGAAGACATCAGCAGACACATGTACAGTGCTGCTCTGACCGGCTGTCTGACCTCCAGCTCCTGTTCTGGATCTTTGTCCACACTGGGGACAGGAGGAGTCTCCTGAAGAACCAGACTGGTCCCAGTATGAGGTGATGCACTGTCTGCAGAACCAGTGTCCACAGCTGGTGGAGACTGGATCCTTCAGGACGTCCTGACACGAAGCACAGCAGGACGACTGCTCCTCCTCAGAAACATGACTCCTCTTCCTCTCCCTGTGAAGACATTTCCTGATAACTCACATGTCACAGTCACAGGTTGTCATTACTTCTGTCAAGGAGGTTTTGTTTTCACCCAGTATGTTTGTGTGTTGGTTGGTTCGTTAGTGGGATTATAAAAAACACTGAACAGATTACCAGTAAACTTGGTGGAAGGTTGTGGTCTGTGAACCAGATCGGTCTTTTTCACAGACATGTTCAGAGGACTGATGTTTACCAGTGTGTGGAATTTGGTGCAGATCCAAATCAAAATGAGTCTCTAGTGGATTTCAAAGTGGTTTCATAAGGAGCGTGTTGGTTCTTGGTGGAGGTCTGAGCTCTTTGAGTGATTCTGAGAGATTAGTCACCAACTTCAATGAAGCTGTGTCCTAATGCAGGGGCCACACTAGAGGAAACTAGATCCTCTTCAGAGCAGGTCACAGTAGAAACAGTCTCTTACTCTGTGTGTGAGGGTCCAGGTTCATTACTGAAGTTGGAGGAGATCCCATGGACCAGTCACTCTTCAGAGACACACAGCTGGACCCTGGAGACTCTGCTCTCAGTCTGTGGTCCTGACCTCTGCAAACACAAACATGTTTTTATTCAGAACACATCATTCACTGGTTCATTCTCTGAGGATTCAGTTTGGAGGTTCACATGTTTGTAGCAGGTCTCTTACTTTGTGTGTGAGGGTCCAGGTTCATTACTGAAGTCTAGAGGAAAGTTCTTTGGACCATGTCACTCTTCAGAGACACACAGCTGAACCCTGGAGACTCTGCTCTGTCCTCCACTTCCTCCTCAAAACCACTCATCTTCAGTCTGAGAGGGAAAATACTGTGAGTTCGCAGGTACCAGGACAAACAAGTCATATAATTATTAAATGTCATATTAATTATTTATGTAATATCTGTTAAAGGCTTAATGCACGAACATAAATATTCCGAGAGAAATGCAGTTATGCAACTTTATATATTCAATACACAATATTCACATTCATATCAATTCATATTTACAGTATCTGTTCAATATTTATTTTCTTAGCCAAACAATATGTTCTGCAGAGTTCTGCTATTGCACAGCGTTCATTTCGTTGACGAAACCTATGACGAAAACTATTCGCCCATGACTAAGACGAGATGAAGACGTAACGGAAACGGATCTTTGAAAATAAAAACTACTTAAATTTCGTTGACGAGACGAGAGAAGACGAACATTTTGGTGGTTGACTAAGTCACAACATTTTTTTGAAACATAATAGTATCAGGCCGTCATTAAGTACCAGGATCAGGCGTCTGTGTGTGTGTGTGTGTGTGTGCGTTATCCTTCCAGATAACGCACCAGACTGCTCAGAGATCAGCGCCGCAGCTTCTTGATCAGAGCAGAAACTGCAGTTGGTTTCTACCAAGCTGCAGTTTCTGTGTCCGCCTCCAGTCTGACCTGCTCTCAATTTTATTTTTTCACATTTCGCCAACCAAAATATACTAGGCTGCAGCTTTATGTTTTTATTTATTTCAAAATAGGTTACTTCTTATTTCATACATTTCCCACAAATACAGGGAGAACTCAAATAGCCCTACATAGCTCTGTGTTTAATTTATTGCAAAGTATGCCGACTATGTTTTCCTTTGTTGTAACAGGTAAAAATAGCAATAAAATGTCAGCAGTTTTCTTTATTTTCGATCTATAATTCCATAAATGCAACAAACTATAGTTTAGTATAGTATAACTTCATTTAAAATTTTATTAGCTTTGCTATCAAATATGTTTTGCGGCTCCAGACAAATTTTATTTGGGGAAAGAGGGGACAAACTGGCTCTTTTGATAATGAAGGTTGCCGACCCCTGCTATAGAGCTATGCTAGGAGGGATATCTAATGGACAACCTAAGTACTGCAAGCTAGACTCGTATGCAGTTGTAGACACAACACAGGGGGTCCCTGGGTTTGAGGAGGGAAGAAAAGGAAGGAGTTTAATGTGGCTGTTAAATGTGACTAAAAGTAGACTAAAACTAAAAAGGATAAAAATAATTAAATGTGACTAAAACTAATATGCATTTTCGTTTAAAGACTAAGACTAAATCAAAAATAGCTGCCAAAATTAACACTGCTACTGCTTTTACAAAGGCTTTGACATAAATATGTCCTGTGTGCTCAAATAAATACCAGTACTGTACAGTATGAAGCTGTGCAGCAAGTATTTCACAATATATAATATAATAACACCTTTTTATTTACAAATCAACGGCTTCGGTCAACAGAAACGCTGAAGTGCTTTTATTTTGAAGCTGACATAGGAAGTAATGCAACCAGTAATGTTTGTGACATAAGTCCATAAACATTCAAACTCAGGTGAAAGATAATTTTCTATATTTATTCTGCTGTGAACCACAATGTTTCATAAAAGTATTTACAACACTTCCAGAACCCCTTTCAAAGTAAGATGTACTATTGTACAAGTACAATACTAAAGTGCCCTTATGTAATACTGGTTTATGTCATTTGTAAATTCCCCAATAAACATGCAAAGCCATAAACATCAGTCAGCAGCTTTAAGCAGCACTCTGTATCTCCACCCAGTTCTATGGCTTTGTGCCCAAATGAAGGTCAAACACAAGCTCTTCAACTTCATTTTAACTTTACAACTCCCACAAAATCATTATAAAGTAAAAAAACTACATAAGTAGTGCTGTTATATAGTATAGCTGTTTTAGATATATGTGTCTCACTCTTCAGCCAGTGAGTCCAGAGCTTTACTCGGATCCACAGTGAAGACTCTGGACTGGTTGGTGACCACTGCTGTAACGTATGATTCTGAAAACACGTTCTGTTAGTAAACACTTGATGAACAGATGTGATGAAGATCAAACGTGATACAGTGAGTTAACTAGTGTTAATTAGTCCTTTGAAGGCTCTTTGATCCAGAGCTGCTGTTCACATCTGTCTCTGGGATCCGATCACATGACGTCTGTCACCAGGTGTGAACTGACAAACTTAGAGTCATGTGATCAGCAGACAGATGTTAACAGCAGGTGTGAGAGTGAGACAGTGAAACTTTCAGAAAGTTGTGTTCACACTCACCTGCTCACTTTCCTTCCTTCTGCTCATCCAGGTGAAAATGCTCCTTCTCCCTGTGGAACCAGTTCACTCTTGAAAACACCCAGTTCAAAGTTCAGTTCATACACATGACAATGAACTGGTTCATGTTCAGAGTTCATTTTTTATTGGGATGGTATTTAGTTAATAATTGATGAAGTCGGATCATAGATCCAGATCTTCACTTTAACACTGAGTCCTGACTTTGAGCGTCTCCTGCTACTGAGCCGTAAAATATTGACTGGTCATTTTTCATGATGTTTAAATGCAGCCTCATAAACTGTGGAATCAAACCAACACTCAGTGACTTCATGTGCTGATCAGGTCTTGATAACTAGTGAGGAGTGTTTGTTAGTTCCAGTGAGAGCCAAGTGGAGGAGGACACAGAAACTCCAGCTCGGTACAAACCAGCTGATCACTGAGCAGCTGTGGACGAGAGAGAAACTGAGAGGCGGCTTCAAGTGAACGGACTCTGCTGCTCTTATCTTATCTCAAGGTGTGAGTCACTGTGAGTGAGAGGGGGAGGGGCCTCACACACACACACACACACCCACACAAACACACCCTACCCTGATGTGTTTAATCCTTTAACAGGTACAATGGAATACAATGAACATTAGGGCTCTTTTTTTTTATTGTTATAACATTTAGTCCCCGTTCCCAACCCTGATCCCACATACTATAGATTTAGCAAATATAAAAAAAATGAGAAAAAACGTTTAGATTAGTAAAGTAATATATAATAATAAATAACCAACCCTTCCTTCCTAGCATAGTGATGAAGTAAATGATAAATCAGAAGAGCAGGTAAGCCGATCAGCCCTAAATCAGTTGAAATGTATTGACAGTGTGCATCAATGGTGAGTGCTTAATTTGTCCTGCAGTGTCTTTAATTTAACTATGTATGTAATCATATGACCACAGACCATAGGGCCAGGTGATCCCTTCAAGTTGTATAAAATGTTCCTCTAGATTTAAGAACATCATGAGGTCTTTAAGCTGTAGAGACGCTTTGGGTTCAAATGGTGACTTCCACTCCAGCAATCTTCTTCTACGTGCTGTTCTTTGCATCCCTCCTCATTGTTTGATGTGCTGGTAAAACTCGCCTGGTCACACGGTGTCAGTGCCGTGTTTAAAGCCTCAACAAGGTGTTTGAAAATAGATGTGCAGCAACCATGTATATGAGGGCAAGACCAAAACCTGTGTCATATTAGCTGGTGACACCTTTTACATGCATCGGTGACACTGGGATTTTTTTGGAGAGAATATGAGCTTTTACCAGAGAAGTTCATTTGAAATGGTCGGTATCAATATATAGAGCTTTTCTAGTCTTGATGACCCCTGAGAGCAATTCACAGTACAGTCTTGAGATGTTCGAATGTGTGTAGACGTCAAGCAAAGTCATTTCAGATTATTAATTGTATATGAGCAGACGTACCATTGGAACAGAACCCTTCATTATTGGGCTTCTCATCCAATATGAACTCCGACACAAATACTGTTAGATTCTGTGTGATTCACACTTTTAACATATTGTGTCTAATAAAACATCATAAAAAACACTTAAATCATAGAAGTTCCTGCTCCAAACAATCGTCTGCTGTCATCCAGTGATGCCTTTTCTGTTTGTCCGCCTGATCTGATTCAGACTTTTTATAAATAAAAACCTGTGTTAGAGATATCTTACGTGATGAATGATTAATGGAGTAGTATCAGTTTCTGAGATGACGTGTACACTGTGTGTGGCTCACTTCCACTCAACCTTTAGATACTGGACATCAACACTATACAGAGAATTCCTGACACTTTTCTTTACCGTCGTACATATGTGCAGCCCATGTGTGGTGACACATATCTGGAACATATGTGGCCTACATGCAGAGAGGATGACTAATAATTCATAAGTTGTTGCTAAGAAGCTTGGAGAGTTCGGGGGGGGTGGGGGTGTGGGGTGGGGGGGGTTGAATCCCTGCTGTGAGCTGGCGGCCCCAGGACGTCTGATATCACACACATGTAATATGTGCCAGTGTAGAGGGGGGGGCTGCTGCAGGGCTGCTCCACATACTCAAACTCTGTGTGTTTGTGTCTATGTGTGTGTGTGTGTGTGTGTGTGTGTGTGTGTGTGTGTGTGTGTGTGTGTGTGTTTAGGTCTGAGATTGAACCAGAAAACTGATTTACAACATGTTTGACTTCCATTAACACACATTATGTTAAAGAAACATACCAACATTTTAAAGAATCTCTGTCTTACTGAGGTTTGATGATAAAACCAGAGAGTGTAAATGAAGATGGACGACACATCTCGATACGAACACTGCCATCTTGTGGTACAACTTCATTTGGAGTCTGCGCAGATGTGATGGTGGAATGGAGCTTTGGTATGGAGGTCCCGTTCATCTGTGCTCTCTGCGAAATCGTGAGTCAGTCGCAGCTGTCAATCATGATGTCTTAGCCTATTAAAATGACAGCATGTCAGTGTGGACGGAGACTATATTTCCTCTCTTTTATCTCTGTGTTTGGTCTCCACAACCTCCTTATGGACAAATATGGGGAAAACCTGTAATTTTTTCTCGAGCTTTTCATGGTATAAAACAGATGTAGAGTTCCATTGCCTTTGTTCAGTTGGTGGCTCCAGTTTGTAAATTCATCATTTTTGAATCTTCACTTCATTCACCAACAAAACAAGCTCTTAATGTCAGTCTCAGCTCAGTCACCTGATGTCATTAACGACTCTTTCCCCTCTCGTTATGTTTCACTTTACGTCGCCGCCTGAGCCGTGTTTCAAACCCATGATGAATGATTCCGTGTTGATTTGTAGAACAGATCCAGTTCATCATGTTTCCACCTGACCGAGGATTAAACGTCTCTGATTGGCTGCGTTTGTCTGAAGTCGACCTCGGTGACAGAGGAGGTGGAAACATGACACACTGGTTCTTCTCCCACTCTCTCATTTAGATCCTCTCATGAGAATCAATTTCCAACAAAAGAATGGAGACAGAAAACTCAGGGAATAATTCACTAACAGAAGCTCGGTGCTATATTTAGTCCTGGAGCCATTGATTAAAAATGGAGAAGTGCCACTCAGTGGAGCAGAGCACAATATATGAGGAAGAGACAGAAGCGTGGAGGACGGAGGGGGGATACAGATTAATTGATGAATTTGGTTTGGTGAACTGTGCCACTCATTGTCTGAGCTACAATGAAATGTGCCTCCGACACAAATGGAATCTATTTTCCCGTCTGTTCTTTATTATCACACTGATGGTTTTTCATTTCTTATCCCGTCCCAGCGTAATTCAATTTCTGTCGGAGAAAAAGCGAGTCGGGTTCTACAGAGAAACGTCGGGATAAACAACGTGACATCAATTATTCATCAGGTCACAGAGGCCAAATTCAACCTGGTTACACTTTATTATTCAGAACCTGGTTTTCAACTGACTGAAGTTTGACACGTTTCAACTTATGGATCATCGATACCTCTGATCATCAATATGTGGAGTCCCAGCAGACGTCAGTCGAGAGGCGGAGCTAACCCTGGACACGTGAACTTTAACCCACATTATGTAAACACGGGTTGGATCACAGCACATGTAAACGCTGCGTGTTAACCCGAAGAAAAAGCGCGACCTTTAACCTTTCACACACACTTGTCAGGGCGGGACGAGTGTGTGATGCCGTGATCGATCTCACTTCAGTTTGACTCTGTGGTTTATGTGGTCTATGAGCAGAGGGTCTTCATGGGCTGCATGGACAGTTTGAGGATCTGTGTGACACGGCAGGTTTTTCTGGTTTGGTGTGAAACACATTTAAAACACAAACAGCTGTTGACTCGTGCTCGTCTCACCTTCTCTCACCGGTTTCATCGTGGAACAGTGACCGAGATCAAAGACAGTGAGATTATTCTTTTGATCTAAATCTTTTCATACACTTTCATCTCTTTGGAATCTGAACAGTTTGCAGATGAACAGAAAATTAATCTTTGTCAATTAATATGTATTTACAGTTCTGGACAAATGTTGCTGTGTGTGAAACGTTTTTTCAGTTCTCTTTCATGATGAAGATGTCTCGTGTGTGTGTGTGTGTGTGTGTGTGTGTATGTGTGTTTGTGTGCGTGTGTGTGTGTGTGTGTGAAACTGCTTACCTGGAGGAAATTGTGGAGTTGAGGAGCCCACTGTGACCTCATCTCCTCACCGTGTCACCTGCTGACGTGCACAGCACAGTGGGATTGGATTGTGTGAGTGTGTTGTGTGTTTAGTGTATCTAGTTGTGATTTCCTGGATGTTATGGGCTGATTTTGATGATAACAGCTCTTCTTTGTCAGCGTTCTACACAAAACCTCCTCTAAGCATTTCTGCCCCTTTGGTACCAAAGCAAGCTCCTTCATAAGCACACGCACACACGCACACACACACACACACACACACACACACACACACACACACACACACACACACACACACACACACACACACACACACACACACATACGCACTCTCTCTCTCTTCATTAGTTTCTGTTCTCTGTGTTTTAATCTCCTGTAATGAAACCAGATTAAAAACTAATTTATTGCAGCTCGTTTAAATAAACTTGTTGTAAAATTATTTTCAGGGGAAACAAACTTCTCTATTAAAATCAGTGGAATTAAAACACAACCAGGTTTATATTCAGTGATGGAGACATAACTTTATTTTTAATTTTCTCTGTGTTAGATCACATCTTAATAAGAAACCTCATATTCTCCACTGTTTATTAATCTAATATATTCAGATGTCTTCATGAATTTGTCTTGATGATGTTTCCTCTGTGATATTAGATGAAAAGTTTTTCTACATCCTGTTTTCTCATGTTTTTCTTGCTGTGTGTGTTTATGTGAGTGTGTCTGTGTGTGTTGCAGTTGCGTCTTGCTGAGCCTCTAACACACTTATTGATTAATGTTACTGAGGAGCGGTGGCTAAGTGGAAGTAAACTGATAGAAGCTGTTCTGTGGAGGACACATCTCTGTCTGGACTTTTACAAATGTCTCCTCCTTGTGAAATAATCAGCAGAAGATTCGATGCTGGTGGTGAGAAAATGTTTACTTCCTGCTTTGACTCCATGTTTTTACTGTTTCTCATATTTCTCCAAAACTCTGAAACAAACCAGTGTTTAATAAATTAAATAAATAACTGTGTATCTTCTTAACAGTTTTTCATCGTGATTAAAACATTTAGACTTTTAAAACAACAGCTGCCGATGATGATGATGATGATGATGATGATGATGATGATGATGATGATGATGATGATGAGATGATGATGATGATGATGATGATGATGATGATGATGATGATGATGATGATGATGATGGACAAACATGTCTCTTACTCAAACCACTTCATTACTCACAGAATCACCTCTGACTCAACATGTATAAAAATAAACAATTTGTGAACAGAAGAAACAAACACATTAAGATGTTTATCGGACGAATGAAGCTTCAGTCGTTTTTTATTGCTCATATTTATTTCATATACAATACACAGGGAGGGACGGGGGAATTACACACCTCATTTATTTAGGAGTTATTCCTCGCTGCTGTTTGTTTGTTTGTTTGTTGTTCACGCTCTCTCTCAGCCTCAGGCAGCATCACATGTGTCAAACAGCAAGACGTGACCTGTTGTATTTATAGTTCAATCTGAGGATGGAACACAAACACACACACACACACACACACACACACACACACACACACACACACACTTCTTTCTATGATAATCTAATATCCAGATGTCTGTCAACTAAAATCTTTTAAACTCTATCAGAGTTAAAAACCACGAAGTTCTAAAATGTGTATCATAAAATGTGACTACAAACGGGATAAAAAGTCACTGTTGAGGACCAAGTTAAAAAATCACCTTTACGTTTATTAAAGCTACAGATTTCTGCAGCTTTGACAAATTATTTTCAACATTTAGAACACAGGTCAGAATGATTTTAATCAGAAGATAACGTTTATTTTAACCAAACTGGGTTTGAGACGATGATTCACTGATTTAATTCTCCAGAGAAAATTTTTTGATGATTTGATGAAATGAGATTAATGAACTCCTCAGTTTTCAGCCGGTGGATAAACAGGTGTGATGATGATGATGTGTCAGCAGCAGCAGATCAGGTTTCCTCATATTTTTAACTCCATTCTTTTCCCTGCACCAAACATGTCGACCGATTGTGTCCATCAAGCCGCAGGAACAAGTCACTCAGAGGAAACAGATCCTGTCAGACGAGCGGCTGACAGGTTATTTCCCAGTGAGCTGCGGAGGAAATGATGAAAACACACAACAAATACAAACGTCATATTTCATCTTGAGCAGCAGAACGAGACGGAAAGACAGACGGCAGTTTGAGACGAGTCGGCCCCTCGTGCTCTCGGTACTAGATTTAAAATCTGACAGGAAAAACAAAAAAGCTTGTGATTAAATACACAAATAAAGAGGAACAAAAATAAAATAAGTGAGAGACAAATGGAGGAGGCGGCTGAGGTCACTCTGTCACGTCAGAATAAAAAAACCTTGTCAATATAACACTTTCAACAATAACCTGCAGATACACACTTCAACAACACACTTCAACAGAAACCCTACAGGCTGCACTACAAATTCTATACAAACCCTTACACAGCTTTAATTCCTATACAAACACTTATATACTGTTTGTTTATTTACTCTTCAGTCATGATGTGGGTAAAGAGCCTGTTTTCTCAGCAGAGCAGATAATGTGACTTATCGACCGTGAGACGAGAGGCTGAGGCTGATTTAGAGGTTGTCATAGGGACGTTTCTGCTCGCCGTCATGGACAAGAAACCAAGGAACCGTGAAGGTCGTTGTCTAATGAGGACGACCACACACACACACACACACACACACACACACACACACACACACACACACACACACACAGGACCGATTTCATGACAAAGCCATGTAATAAATCAAGGCTCTTATTGTGTGTGATGCTCTCTGGGGGTTTGATTAACCTTTATTTATTTGTTTGGTCCCTGCAGGTCATCAGATGGTTGATCATGAGCAGATTCTAATCTGACCCGAGATATTTCATCTTAATTTCTGGAGGAGGCGGAGACGTCTTCCATCTTTATTTAGAGTTGGCTTCAGAACAGACAGGTTCCCGGTGTCTGTATCTTCGTTACATTCTGGGTCAGTTGTCTTTTTGATCAGTTGATCCTCAGTTGGGTCCGAAGTCGTCTTTAACTTTAACATCATGGCTGCAGCCTGGAGCTCGGCTGTTGTTTGGTGAACACGAGCTTGTTATGGAATAATCTGATCAAACTGGATTTGATCTCAATGCTGTGACCATTTCATTTGAGGTTACCACGGAGACCTTCAGGGATTCCTCCAATGAAAAACTTTTTCATGTAAGAATAAGAATCAGTGAGTTTTGGAAACTGTTCGCTTGAGTAAATTTACAGAACACATCGGTGATGACAGGGACATTTTGTTTCTCATTGAAGTCGCAGCCGGAATCTCTCTGAGGTTTGATGTCATTAATTCTGCTTGAATTGCTGAAGTACACGATCCTGAACTGGAATCTGTGGCCCCTCCTTTTGTCCCCAGATCCCAGTGAGTATTTGCAAGAAAAAACATCAGCATTCTTATCTGTAGTGACCTTAAAGTCGAAAGCAACCATGAAACTGTCCCACAGCCCGAAGTAGCTGAAGTTACAGAGCTGCACCAAGTGACCTGCTACAGTGTTAGAACAAAAGTTTAGCAAAGTCAGCGTAGTCGAGGACTGAGGCGCTGACTAATCGCTCCTTCAAGGACGGGAAACCCGGCTGCATTCATCATTCGACTTTGCCACAATGGAGAACCTGGCCGTATGTTCTCTGCCGTGTGGAAGCAGACGTTTGAGGAACAATAGAACTTCATAGAGTTTGACCTTAACATCTCAGGAACCCTTTGGTTTGAGGGATTCCATGTTGTAGCCTCTTTCTATAGCCGGGACCTGGAGGCTTCAGTGGAAGGAACTCAAAGACGTCAGGACCAAACTGAACAGTAAACTTTTAGTAAACTGTGTGTAAACGTGTCTTTTAAATCAATGCTCTTGTTGTTGAACTTCCTGTCTTTCCTTACTTCCTGTCTTGTCATGCTTTCCCTCCAGTTTCTCTTGAGAACCAATCAGTTCTCAGTATTTAAACTGTGGTGTCGTCACTTCCTGTAATGTTTGTGCTTCTTTACCTGAGTTCTCACCTGACTTTGGACAGGTGGACGGTTTTACCTGGAGTTTGAACATCTTCCTGTTTCATCTTTGTACGACTGAACTGAACCAGCTGATAAGATACAATCTGGAGATACATGATCCACAGACAGACAGACAGACATTTTGTGGAATTAGATTAAAAAAAACATACAACTGGCTGTTTTTTTTGTTGTTGCCAAAAATAGTTCCATGATTTAACTTCCTCTAAAAATACAAATTGTTATGTATCCTAAAATATCTGTTCCTATAAAACGTTTGTAATCGATTGCTTTATCTTGTGTAATTAACTTTTTTCGCATTATGTATAAAATATAGTTATATAAAGAGCCATGTTGACCTGAGGCAGGACTCAAACAGCCTCCTCCTGCTTTGTTATATTCTGAAACCATGGGCCGAGCTGCAGAGACAATGGGCGGGATCACTGCCTCTCGTCTCCGGGCTCATGAACTCACCCAGGTATCGATCTCTGAGAGACACAAACTCAAACCTTTTCCGTTCCGTGCGGTAACGGTGCAAAGCTAAATGTCAGAGAAATGTCAAAGCCTTCTGGGCTCAGATTAAACGTGAGGCTCAGGGGTCAGACGGGAGTCAGCGGCTCGTCGTTCATCCAGTCGACGTCTTCCTGCCGACGCAAAAAAGGCCAACGTGCAGATACTTAGCAGATCCCCCCCCGAGGCCAAAAACTCATTACAGCTCATTTTGTGTCATAGAGGCAAAAAAAAATAGATAAAAGACAGAAGAGGAATGAAAAATCCTGGATTGTTTTTTTTCAGCTGACGACAACATTTAAAAGAAAATTAACCAAAATTATGTTTGCTTGTTTGATTCTATTAATTAAACTTGGAACATGAATCATTCATAAGAGACTTTAAATCAGAGCTCATGATTTTAATTGTCTAAATTTATTCAGAGTTTTTATTCAGGATTAAAAAGGGAACAAATCTCTCACTTGCATTTGACGGCTGTGAAGCCGAGCAGAGACTTTGACGGACGATCGTGTCGACACTTTCACAGCTGAGATTAAATATGGAGGCAGCAGCGCAGCTTTGTCATCACAGAGGATTGTGCCGAGCGACGCACAATCGTGAGGATGGATTTGATTAAGATGAACCTCAGAGACGAACTGGAGGGAGGAGACACTTCTCAACTTTGAACAATCACCATTTTAAAACACCTCCGGTAACAATTATTTTTTCTCCTGTAGAAAAGCAAGAACGACCATGAAATTAACAGTTGGTCAGAGCTGCACAGGGACTCGTGTTCAGTTTGATACCTCAGACCAACGCACGTTAATTCACATTCCATCAGACTGGATATATATATATATATATATATATATATAATTCTGTTATTTCTCTCTATATGTGGAAGCCTTGATACGTGACTATTCTCTAACTTTCAGGGCAAATATTAAGATATGAAAACCCCCAAAAAACACTGCTTGTGTCTTTTTCTGATTTACATCTGCTTTTTAAAATCTCCTCTCTCTTAAGCCAAATTCAGATGAGACCACTTTCAAGGTCGTCGCATAACAGACGACTTTCTGTCTTCTGAGTTCATACAACATGAGTGACGTACAACAGAGGGTCAGTCATGTTGTATCATGTGTATCGATCTGATCCATGTTTGACTGGCATCTCCGGTTCTCTCTGATTGGCTGTAATTGTTGGTGATTGGTCTTCCAATGATTAGCCACTGATGCTAGCGCCACCTTCAGGGCAATTTGAGCACAACAATGATTATAATCGAATGGTCAGATTGTTATAGAACAGGTTCGTGCTCCTCGCAGGACGAACCCTCTCAATGTGGACACCAGACTCAGATTCACTGCAGTTGAACCTTGATAAACTCTGTTGGTAATGAATAGAATCAGTGATTGTTTTGATATAATGAAGAATAATTGTTGAGAGGTTCAGCTCAGGAGCTTGTTCCTCACAAGTATAACAACACAACTGTGTGTGTGACTGTGTGTGCGTGTGTGAATCTGACTCATTTCGTACCAGTGGGTTGTACTTTAACCTTTGACCTTGGGGTGGTTAGTGGAAATGGAGGATATAAATCACTCACTGTGGTGCGACCGGGGGCAGAGCGGTTTATCTGAGTGGGACGTCACCTGATTCTGACGATTCAGTTTCATACTTAGAATAAGGCGTTAAACAAATGAAGGTGAAAAATATATAACTACATATAAATATATACAAAATGCTTTCATTGCCAAAATGTATTTAACGTTTATTTAGATTTGTTTTACACTTGGTCCATGTCCCATATGCGAACATGGTGGAGGTGGGTTTTATGACCAATACTGCAGCCGAGCACTAGGGGGCGGTTAATATTTTTTTTATTGAGCTGTCTTGTCGTCCATCTTTATTCACAGAGTGTGGTTACATCTCAATTAATCTATTCACTCCTCCAACAGAGATCAGAAGATTATAGCGTCATTGAAGTGATTTTAATGTAAATCTAAATTTATGTGTGATTTAGCTGCTGTTGTTCATCTTTCCTGTTCATAAATTCCATATATTCCTATATAAGTTGATATGTTATAGATCAACACCTTTAAAGATCATCACTTGTTAATTCTTTATTAGCCTTTACCCACTTGACTTATGGCCCATTCTGCTTTTATAAATCATCTGCTTGGACAAATTTAACGATACGTGTTAGTGTTTGCCAAAAGACGCTGCTGCTATAAAAACCAGGGCGGTTGACAACAGATATTTTACTACACTATGAAAGACCAAATGTGCAGGTAACAGAAAGCGGTTAAAATGTAAAGAGATGTTTTATTTCTCTTTAGAGGCTCGTTCGAGGCCAGAGTTTCCTCATCTGTGCAGCTTCTAAACTGACGAGGCAATAAAATAAAACCATGTTTTCCTGAAACGGGTTTGAAAGAAAAGGAGATTTTTTTATTTTATAACCAGATAATCACATGTCCATTCTTGCATTGTTTTTAGAAGTGATCTTAATGCAGTGTTGCATTAAGATCCAGCCCATACACACGTTTGACCAATCAGGAGTGAACCTCAGCTGTCAATCATGACGTCTCAGTCTGTTTTTATATCATCAAATAAAACCAAACTTATCAGAAACATGAACATTTGAACGAGGAAGCAGATGTTTACAACCTACAATGCAACCAGCCCCCAGGGGGCGATCAGGCTGTGGTGTCATCCATCATTACTCACAGTCATTTAACCGTCCATTGATTTTGCTGCTGTCACAAGTTCTTAGCTTCTCGCTCGCTTTGTTGCACACTGTGATTGACAGGCGGTAATGACTCTGACACGGCTGCTAAAAACTTTATGGATTTGTTTACAGTCCACTAATGCAGCGGCACATTGGGGTTGATTGTCCCTGTTTGTGACGTTTACTCAGAGAAACATGATGAAATCGAGCTCTGGCTGTGAGACACCACGGGGGAGGAGATTTTCTGGAAGAAGGTGATGAGATGTGGTTCTGACGACCTCAGCAGATCCTTCTTCTCTCCTCTGCATCGTTCTTCTATCTACTTGTTCTTCTTCTTTCTTCATCTTCTCCTTCCTCCTCTTTTTCTTTTCCCGTTGGCATCCCTGAGGTTTTTAGTGTGTAATTAACTGTTGGTCCGTTTTCCATTGGAGGTCGAGCCCGTCACACAATCACGTCTGCAGCAATAAATCTCTTTTCTTTCTGTAAACTGGTGACGTCCTGTCGGAGCTCACGTCCCTGACATTTGGTCTCAGAGGGAGGAGGGGCAGAGTTCGTATCAGTCCGATAAACCAGCGCATGAAACTGAACTTTCACTGACCTTTCAGACGTCTATCACTCTGCAGCGGTCAGGTTAATGACCTGTCAGGATGACTGATCCCTGAGAGCGCTGTACTGTGACGGACACACACACACACACACACACACACACACACACACACACAGGTCAAACTACACATGGAAAATGTCTTCATGATATCACGTACATGGTAGTTTGACATTTTGTCCAGCGCCTTTTTGTTTTTTATAAACAAGAAGTAAAAACATATTTAGAGGAGAAGGGGGTGGAGCCTGACTTAGAGCTTAAGGACACTGAGCGTCCACCTACGACCTGCACCCATTGAATGATACTCGCTGTCAATCACACTGTGGAATCCAACCCCCAGTGGTAACATAAGGTGAAATGAGTTTGGATTTACTTTGGATGTTCACGCTGACCGATCGTTCTGCAGGTTTTGGTCTCATTGAACTTGATGACGTCGGAGTAAATCCACTTGAGAGCGACTTGCAGGTTCAGCCTCAGATGCTTCTGGTGCTTTGACAGAAGGAAACCCCTGAGCTGCAGCAGAGCTTCAGTCGTCCTCACGCCGATATCCAGACATCAAACTAAAGAGCCACAGCAGCTCCTGGGCTGACTCAGCGGCACCATCCTCCCAGGATGAAGACGAGGAGGAGGAGGAGGAGAGAGGGAAAATAGCAGAGGAGAGGAAAGTGCTGTCTTGATTTTGATAAGCAGCCAACGGAGTCGCTGAAGCTTTCATCTGGGACCTTGGCGGGTGGAGTAATGTTGCTGCTGCTGCGTCTCCGTCCGGTTTCTGCTTCACTAAGACAATCAGACAGACGCTAATCCATCTTCATCTGTTACAGCTGCAGCGCTGCGTGCACAACACAGCCTCTGTAGGGAAATACATGCAGTACACACACACACACACGCACACACTCACACACACTTTGCTGAGCCAGTCAAATCACATAAAAAATGTGCATTTGCATTTCGGGATGCAGAGCGACATGTTGTAATATGATGAATTATAATTTAATATAATAAAATAAGCTGTGCAGCCTCATCATCAAACCAGGATCAGATTAAACTGCTGATTTGGCTACAAAAGACTGATTCAGGATGAGACTTTACAGACGTTACACAGATGTAAAACAATATCTTTATATTCTGCTTATCTACTTCAAAACTTCAATCATCTAAAAAAATACTGTCATACTAAAACAGTAAACACAGATGGACGACCCGTCAAACAAGTGATTGTTTTGTTCTCATTTCTTCTTCTTTACATTTTTGGCACATTAGAAAGTTCAGACAAGAGAAACTTGTGTGTCTGTTGTGTGTCTGTTGTGTGTCTTTGGGTTAAAAGCTCTCTGAGGCTCGGCCATTTACCACAGATGCAGCACGTCTGTCAGCTGAAACGCTCTGCATTAAGAAAATACAACCTCTGTCATTATCATCAGGTTATGTACCACAGTCTTTTAAAATAGCAGTAATCAAACCCCTTCTCAAAAAACCCACCCTAGACCCAGAGGTTTTAGCCAATTACAGACCAATATCTAATCTCCCCTTCATGTCTAAAATCTTAGAAAAAGTGGTAGCCAATCAGCTGTGTGAGTTTCTCCAGGAAAATAATATATATGAAGACTTTCAGTCGGGGTTTAGAGCCAATCACAGCACAGAAACAGCCTTGGCAAAAGTCACTAATGACCTTTTAATAGCCTCAGATCAGGGACTTGTGTCTGTCCTCGTTCTGTTAGATCTCAGTGCAGCATTCGACACAATTGACCATCAAATTTTATTACAAAGACTCAAACAGTTAATTAAAATTAATGGAACTGCCCTTAATTGGTTTAAATCTTATTTTTCTGATCGCTCCCAATTCGTGCAAATTAATGATGAGACATCTGTGCGCACCAAAGTTAACCATGGTGTTCCACAGGGCTCTGTGCTCGGCCCAACTTTATTCTCATTATATATGCTTCCACTAGGAAACATTATCAGGACACACTCGGTAAATTTCCACTGCTATGCGGATGACACCCAGTTATACTTGTCAATAAAACCAGAACAAAGTAATCAATTAACTAAACTTCGAGCATGTCTCAAGGACATAAAAACCTGGATGACCCGCAATTTTCTCTTATTAAACTCAGACAAAACAGAGGTTATAATACTTGGCCCCAAACACCTTAGAGATAAATTATCTAATGATATAGCTGCGCTAGACGACATTGCCCTTGCTTCCAACGAAACAGTCAGGAACTTGGGAGTGATCTTCGATCCTGATTTATCATTTAATAGTCATTTAATACAAATTTCTCGGACTGCCTTTTTCCACTTGCGTAATATCTCAAAAATCAGACATGTCCTTTCGCAAAAAGATGCAGAAAAACTAGTCCACGCCTTCGTTACATCGAGACTGGACTATTGTAACTCATTATTATCAGGCTCCAGCAGTAAGTCGTTAAAGACTCTACAGCTTGTCCAAAATGCCGCAGCACGTGTCCTGACAAGAACAAAGAAAAGAGAGCACATTTCTCCAGTATTAGCTTCGCTACACTGGCTTCCAGTTAAATCTAGAGTAGAATTTAAAATTCTCCTCCTCACCTTCAAGGCCCTTAATAATATAGCGCCTTTTTACCTTAAAGAGCTGTTAATACCTTATAAACCAGCTAGAGCACTCCGCTCCCAGAATTCAGGCTTACTTGTCGTCCCTAAAGTCTCTAAAAGTAGAGTAGGAGCCAGAGCTTTTAGCCATCAAGCCCCTCACTTGTGGAATAATCTACCAATTTCAGTTCGGGAGGCAGACACCATCAGTTTGTTTAAGAGTAGGCTCAAAACCTTTCTTTTTGATAAAGCTTATAGTTAGAGTTAATTAGTGAGGCAGAACGTAACTTGCTCTATTTAATGACATATGACACACGGAGCTTCTTTTTCCAGCTTCTCCTTCCTCTTCTCCATCCCTAACCCCCCCCCCTTCCCCGGGGTCCCTTTGCTTTAACACCCGCAGATCCAGGGCCTCTGTGGCCGCACCATGGATTGCTGTTTGTGGATCGCGCATCGGGGGTCGCAGTGGTGGACCCAGTGTGGCGGATTCTGTGTCGTGTCGGCTGATCGTGGTGCTGGTGGCGGACCCTGTGTCGCGTTGGCACTGGGTAAAGGAGGTGGACCAGGGCCACGGCGATGGCTCGTGGTGGGTCCTGGTGGGCGGCGGTGGACGGTGACTGAGGACTGGAGTGGCCTCTGATCTGGATGGTGGATCGTGGTCCTGCTGGTTGCTGACCATGGACTGTAATTGCAGCGGGACTGCATCAATGCCGCTAAAGACTTTAATGATGAATGTTTTCTACACGTGGCATCTATTGCACTTCTGTCCGTCCTGGGAGAGGGATCCCTCACATGTGGCTCTCTCTGAGGTTTCTAGGGGATGTGGGCGAAAGAGTGTGGTGGGTGGCGGAGAGTGGGAGGACTGTTGAGGAGGGGTTAGGAGGCGGGTGGTGAAAATGGATAG